>APFE031404969.1:253777-285792 GCA_000404065.3 Pinus taeda | reverse complement strand
GTTGGGTCAAAGCCATGAATGAAGAACTTGAGAAGATTGAAAAGAATAACACTTGGGAATTGGTTCCTAGGCCTAATGATAAGAATGTCATAGGGACCAAATGGATATTCAAAAACAAGCCGAATGAAAATGGAGATGTTATTAGAAGCAAGGCTAGACTTGTTTGCAAAAGGCATGCTCAACAAGAAGGTATAGACTTTGAAGAAACTTTTGCACTGATTGCTAGACTTGAAGCCACAAGAATGTTCCTTTCTCTTTCTAGCTTTCATAAGTTGAAAGTATATCAAATGGATGTGAAATCTTCCTTTTTAAATGGAGACTTAGAAGAAGAAGTGTATATTGAGCAGCCAGATGGATTCATCCTTGGAAATGATCCAAAACTTGTATGCAGACTTAAGGAGGCACTCTATGGTCTTAAACAGGCTCTAAGGGCTCGGTATTATCATCTAGACAAATACCTCCATCAACAAGGTTTTTCAAAAGGATCAGCAGATAGCAATCTATATATGAAAATTGATAATGATAAATTGCTAATACTTGTTGTGTATGTTTATGATATCATCTTTGGTAGCAATGAAGAAGCCATGTGTCAAAAATTTTCTTTGGTGATGCAGAAAGAATTTGAAATATCCCTGCTTGGTAAGCTGACATATTTTCTTGGTTTACAAGTCCAACAAAATAAAGACAGATTCTTTCTATCACAAACCAAGTACCTCAAGCAGATCTTGAGGAAATATGACATGGAAGATTCGAAACTAGTATGTAGCCCTATGGTAACATGATTCAGTCTCAGCGCAAATGATGATTTAGCAGCAATACATCAACCAACCTATAGATCCATGATTGGTAGTCTGCTCTATCTGATAGGTACTCAACAAAACATCATGAATGTAGTGGGAATAGTTGGAAGATTCCAGGAAAATCCAAAAGAAGCAAACCTTCAAGCGGTTAAAAGTATTTTCAAATATCTTCAAGGAACAAAAAACTATGGCTTATGGTATCCTACAGATACATATCTCACACTTCATGTATACACAGATGTAGACTGGGCAAGAAGTGTGGATGAAGGAAAAAGCACTAGTGGTGGTGCATTCTTTATGGGTTTCAGATTAGTTTTGTTGGTCCAGCAAGAAACAAAGTTCAATTGCATTATCAACAGCTGAAGTAGAATATGTGGCTACTACGTCTTGCTACATACAACTCCTTTGGATGATGCAAATTTTGCAAGACTTTCAAATCATTTGTACTCCACCTATCTCCATTTTATGTGATAATACAAGTGTAATCAGTATTTCAAAGAATCCAGTCATGCATTCAAAGACCAAGCAAATACCTATCAAATATCATTTTCTCCGGGAACAAGTGCTTGAACAAAAGGTCAAATTGGAGTATGTTCCCTGCAAGGAATCGGTTGCTAATATATTCACCAAACCACTGCCCACGGAGACATTTGAATACCTCAGACAAAAGCTGGGAGTAGTTGATGCATCAACTTGCTGTTGAAACTTATCTGTTTCAGAGAAAAGTGGTTGTATGCGAGTTTCATGAGGAGCATCCACTTACATACGCCAGTTTCTGTGGATACAGTTGTGTATATGTTAATTTGAAGAAAAATAGTGGACCAGACTTAGGATGAAAAGAGTTTGACATGGGTCTGACAGAGACCATCTGGCACAGGTTTAGGGTTAGAATATACTTCTAATAATGCATTGTTGGCATTATCTTAGAATATCTTGGTTCAATTTCACAATTTTTTTTTGGTTTTAGGTGGAATGGTTGTTGAGGGGGAACATGGTTGGAACATGGTTGCTGGTCTGAATAATGATTGATAGATACTGCTGATGATAGTTGTTGATGACTACCATAGTCTTGTCATATATAGTTTGTCTCTATGTCATGTATATATTTTATCATGAAGGTCATGTAACAACCTATTTTGTTTCCCCACTATGCTTAGGATGGATGATGTAATGTTCTTATTTTATCATGTGTAAACTTTTTGTGTATCCCCACTTGGTTGGGTTGATTGGTCAATCTTGGTATATCCCGATTTTGTTGGGGGATGGATGTAGGAAGGTCATTTATAGAGTCATGTTCTTTCTTGTAGAACATCTTTTTGTAGACCTTTCATACAGTCAGCGGGAGCATGGATAGCACAGTAGAGCAAAAGATTTTAGCATGTACTTAGGGGAAGCATCAACCCTTTGCCCTTGATGACAAAGGGGGAGAATGACTTTGAGTGACTTGGGGTTGCCATCAAGTCCAAAGGGGGAGATTGTTGGCATTATGACTCAGGTTTGGCACTATGACATAGGTGTTGTCCTTGATGGCAACTCACTCAGATGACAGATCACAATTTAGGCTCTCAAAATAAAGGAAAAAGAGATATACACAGTTTCCACTTAACCAAGGCGTGTATACACACAGGATCTGCGATCAAAAGTTGCGTATGCGTATGCACGCACTTTCATGCACAGAAAAGCACGTACATGCTAGAAAACATATTTTTAGTCCATGGTATTTGGTCCCTGGTATTTGGACCTATGGTTTTGGACCATGGTATCTCATTCGAAGTGTTGAACCCAGGTATTTGGACACAGGTATTGGTTCTAAGTGGTTTTGGACCATGGTATTAAGTAAGGCATATGACTATAAAAGGGGAAGGAGATCATTGGGCAAAGGCACTCAAGTATTGAATATCTTATGAAGAGCAAGAGCTAGAATATTGGTCATTGGGTTATGGTGCATAGCAGGATCTGAACCAAGGAGGAACCTGAGCACTAGAAGAAGGATAAGTTCTATTGATGGGTCAAGATATTAAGGCTTGAATAGTAGTATCTTTGTGTGATTTTGATCTGTTATATTTCGCACATGACTTGATCTATAAATGTGATAATCTGGGTATAATTGAAGTATGAATATTTGAAAAGGGAAATTGTCTTTTATAGATCTGTATGCAAGTTCGGAACAACAAAAGTGCGTATACATGCTGGTTCAATGATTCAAAACAATGTATACTCTGGTTTGCCTTAATACAGAAGTGTATGCATGTATGTTATTCATCTTGAAGTAGCGTACATCTCATAAAATATGTTTTAGCTACTTTTATTTATTACTGAAGTATTCTGGGTTTTGGATTGGTGTCTGGTTATTGTTACTATATTTTGGTTATAGCATTCAGAGAAGTGATTGATTCAGTTTTTCAAAGGGGATTGGTTGATGCAGATATATTTGATGTTTGATTGATGTTACTTATGGATCCAATCTAAAAATTTATGAAACATGGTCCCTGGAAGAAAAGAGAAGGTTGTAGCTTCTGTAGGTCAACACCCACATACTAGTACACCAGCTAGCACAAGAGCTAAGGGGGTTGTAGCTCCCTTCTAGGAGAAGCTGGAGAATGAGAGAAGGCTGTAGCCTTCTGCAAGTAGAAGCCTGCATATTGGAATAAGACTACACCAATACAAAAATGTTGCAAAGAGAAGTTTCTTATTAACAAGAAGATAGAGAAGCATTGTAGCAGGTGGTTTTCACCCACATTGGGTTTCCACCTTATATCTTGTGTTCATATGTGTGATGATCTGTTTTGTTTACTACACTTTTTTACTATACTTATGGTTTATGACGTTCAGATGCACTTATTAAAGATCAAATAGATTAATTAAATATTAAGTTTACTGCATATACTCTAGTTTCTATAGCCACAATTGCGTGTATACACTAGTTTCCATATTTGAAGTAGCGTATATCTAAGTTTGAAAATGAAAAATAATTTGACTTGATAATACTGATTCACCCCCCCTCTTAGTATTATTTCCAACACTTGTATGGTTAGGTGATTTCATAGATTAAAGGCTGAATTGGTTTTAGCATTGTTTCATTGCAACTAGTTGTGAATTTGATTAGTTTGCTTCCATTTGTGCATTTCCTTAATAGTAGCTTAGAAAGATGAAGGAATACCAAAAAGGCTAATAGAAGGTGGATTTGGCCTCATTGGCCCCTTCAGGGACCATGGTTCGAGGAAAGAACCCCTATGTAGCCCCAAAAAGAAAAAATTATGATTTCTTATGGAATTTAGGGTTTTTTGCTACTAAGGCCAACATCTTTTCATTTTTCAAGAATAGGATTCAATTTTCATTTCTGATATCTCTGGCCTTGTATTAGGTCTCATAGTGTTTCTCATTATTCTGCAAGTATTTCCATGCATGAACAAGGAAACTAGATAAGGAAATTTTGTTTTCTTAAGTTGATTGAAAATATTTCTTTTTTGACATGATTCATGGATAAATGCCAGTGATTGATGCAATGCAAGAGTTTCAATAGCGTAGGAAGATTTCATGACCAACAAGCCTAGCCTAACCTCATCCATCCATTATCACCAAAAGCCACCATGTCCCTCAACCAATTTATCATCCCATAAGAACAACTTTCCAAGTTTGTTGAGTAAATCCAACCATTTCACAAACTCTGTTTTGAGCTTCGAAAAAGTCTTAGCCACCCCTCTGCCTTATTTCTTCCAGCATTCACCTTCCCTAAGCCCTATACCACCTTCCAAATCACTTCTATTTCTCTCAGCCAGATCTTGTAGGAATACATGGGATCTTGTAGGAGCATTATGACATCTTGTAGGAAGCATTAGGACATCATGTAGGATGACTTGTAGTGGCCTGTTTTGAGGATGATTTGTGGAAAAATCATCTTGAAGGATAGGAGAAGGCCCCTAATTTCCTCCCAAGCCATCCGACCTTGCACCACCATCTTTAACCCACCTGCCACATCACCAAGAAGGTTTAGCATTCACAATTTCACAAAAAAATGGGACAAAAGGAAAAAGAGTTATTATGTTCATTCATATGCACAACAACAAAATGTTTGGTTATTTTAGAGTGCACACCTAGGATAATTAGGATTAGACACATGTTAACTTAGAATTATTTTGAAGCAAAGTCTCTTAGCAATTAGTTAGATGAGTGGTTTGTTTAAATCATTTGATTTCTGTCTTTCCATACTGCAGTAGACATTATTTCAATACTCCCAAGTAATGCAAAATTCCCATTTCCTTATTAGTAATCAAAATTGTTTTGAATCAATAGAAAGCTGGTTTGAGAAACCATAGTGGTCTATCATTAGATAAACATTGAAAAAGAGTGGACCCATCGCCTCTGCTTGCATATACAACATTTTTGCCTCCAATTTTGTACGAACCCTAGGTTGAAAAAGTAAAGTTGGTAGCCCTAGGAGTTGTAGCATTCTTGCTACAATACTGGTGCTCATGAGATGTGTAGGGAATCTAAGAGAAATTTTAGGAGGGGTTGGAGTACTAACACAATTACACAAATCTGGATGTCAATAGAAAAAACCCAAACAGTTTCTAGTGCATAATTCCCAAGCCATGGGAAGAATGTTGGCACCTAATAATAATAGAATTATGTTTGAGCCCCAAGCTTCACTAACTCAGAATAGAAAAAAATCTTAAAGGAGATAACCTCAATAGTAGAAACTTTTCTATTTTTGGTAAGGCACCACCATTGGCTTTTGTGGAACCTTGTATTAAGTTTGTACATAATATTCTGCTTCCAATTTTGGAACTGAAATACATAGTGGAATAAGGTAAAGCATCACTAGAATATTTGGATAGTGCACTTTACTTTTGATAGCTGATTGACTTCTTTATTATATATAATATCTACCATAACCTAAAATGAACATTTTGTTGTACATTCCAGCTTTGATCCCCAGCCATAAAAATTTATCATCCATAACAATGGTCACTCCCATTATCTTGGTAGAAATATAAATTCGTGAGCATGCCCCTATACATGTTCCCTTTCAAAATCTCATTTTCTTTAGACTTCAGTAATTAATTGATAACTCTGATAATTGATGAATCCTCCAAAAGCAGGGTTGTAAGGGGGGTACTGATTTTTCTTACAAATCTTTTTGGATTATTTACAATTAGAATGTTTCTCAAGTCACTTGTGAGTGTTGTCAATTATGATATCATCACATAGGATGTTTTATTACAACAAGTGGGGTAGTGACTGGAGTTTTAGAAAATAAGTTGGGTAAATGAATTCTAAGTTTAAAGCCTCAAATCTTGGATTTGGTAAGGCCTGACTACTCCATAAATAGTAGTCCATAGCGATATCTAGGTTATAATAAATGGTAGACGAATTCGAACTGTGTGACATAGCTAACATAATCAAGCTTGTAAAATTGACCCCGATACTTGTAAAATCCTTATAAAACCTCAAACATTAATCAGGTTTTTTTGGCAAGTAGTCTTTGTATGGTCCTCCCAAATGCTAAGCTCATTCTTTAGTGTCTCATAAAGACAATGAGCTGTAAGGAACTTTATGGAGAATGCGAATCTTTAGGTCGTGACTTTTTGAGTTGCAGTAACCTACTATGTGCAGGCTACCTCACTTTGGCCATCAAGTGGAAATCCCCATCACCACGTTTGATCTCAATTTGTGGTTTTGTTCTTTTAATCTATCTTAGTTTATCTGAATCTACCTCCAAAATGAGAAAACTAAAGTAGTAATTTTTTGTGGGATGTAACTGGCCATATTATTTTTATATTACTACAACCCCTATTCTAAAATTGATTTATCTTTGTACTATTAAATCATAATATTGGTATCTAAATATTTTCCAACATTGAGCTACAACAATTTCATCTTGTATTTTATCATTTTGCGGCTTTCGGTTTCCATCTTGCAATACTGGAAACATACATGGGAGATGAACTCGTTGCAGTCTATTGGTATTTTCGAGGCTTGGCATTTGAAATTCCATTCTCTACAACAAGATACAATTTGATTATTATATTTGACAAGGTATTCGTATTTTTCTGTGAAGTAAATCTAATTACAATGAATATAATTTTTATCTGGTATGGCTCTTCACGTAGGTGTTCAAAGGCTAAAGTAGGCAATGGTATGTTCGTTTAGTGTATATATTTTTAGTCTCTTGAATATTATTGTTACTATTTAACTTACAAGAACAATAGTTTGTTGCAGAATCCAAGATGATGGATCTTTCTCCCTATCAAACATTTTATTAATGTACATGAGGTTTACAAATTCTTGATTGTCTTGCATTGACCATTTTATTATTATTAGAGCCAATTCTATACATGCCCATCGATAACTTACGAAAAATACCAATTTTAATTTTGGCTTTATTCTTCCATAGTGTATTATGCTAAGAGTATTTTTCTTGCTCAATTCTTTCATCTATTGAGGATTTAGTTTGATTTGTGTTTCTATAGAATCGTCAGCATTATTCTCAGTTTCTTTCTAAGATAGAAGTTTCAATAACCAAGCAAACCCTACAAAAGGTGGTGGTGGGAGAGGGAGAGGGTGAGGTGATGGGAGGCTTCCCCTTAATGATTAGAGACAAGGGGCATCCATATCAAAGAGAAAACAACTAAATATTTTAGAGATTACTAAGGCTTTTCAAATTTATTTCGTTCGCCTTAATGGGATTCTCTTTACACACAGAATATATGCTCTGTTTCATTCTTTCAACTTTTCAAGCCAGTTTTTGACATTGTGTTTGGTGTTTTCCTAGTTCACAAATATATCTTTACTTATAAATTTCAAAAAAATTAAATTGTCAGCCTCGAGACATTTGATGAAGTTTGTTCCTATGCAATAAACTAATTTGAGGATCTTACAAAACTTGAACTCATTTCATATATGGGGATTGGTTTGGAGACATTGGTCGATGGCTCATCTTTTAGTGGACTTGTGTTTCTTCAGATTGTGCCAATTCAAATATTCACAGTTCATAATATAATTCTTGTGTTGTAGTTTTCTTCTAGAATGATTCTCAAGAATATTACCAATATCAGGATATCAAATCCTTGGAACAATTCTCAAATCAGAGCATTAGGATATTTATCAGGGGTTTGGATTGTTGTCATGGTTCCTAGACTAGGCTTTCTTACATGAAGATATCAGGTGAAGATGAAAATGGTGAAGCCCAAGTCTACAAAAGATTAATTTCTAAGGTCTTACCTTCTTACCTATGAAGAATACTATATGGGAGGTCATGGTAGCTCTTGTTGGGTATGAATTTATTGTTGGTGACTAAGATTAGAAGTAGGGACCATTAACTTCGTTGTTGGGTGTGAACTTCTTGTGGATGGCTGAGAACAGAAGAAGGGACCATTAAAATCTTTTTTGTGCAGCATGGATACCTAATTCGGATGTGCACATTACCAACAGGGGTTTTATACCATCTGGGAGTTGCATGTACAATATGGAGGTGTGAGCACTGAAGGGAAAGATAGTAATTCTCATTTCTAGGCTTTACGTCCTCTTGCTCACTTGATATTCATCCTTGTAGCAACCATAAAACCAATATAAAGACCATATACATGTTGTAACAACCAATATTGTGGAAAACACTCATTATCTACAATTCCATGCAGTTGTTCACACATTTTTAATAGTGTGGCATTCATTCTCTATTTTTATACCTCTATTTGTATTTTACTATTGGGTTCTGCTGTTCTCTCAGCTTGAAACATATATACATCCCAAGCTAGCAAGAATATACTTCTTTGTTAATGTCGTATATGAGGCTCATAACCATTATGAATTAATGTTATCTCAACTTGTAGCATATATACATCCCAAGTCAGTAAGAATACACTTCTTTGTTACTGTTGCATATGAGGCTCACCATTATAAATTAAGACAAGACAAATGTGCCACTTTAACACAACATATATTATCAAACACCAACATATAACTGTATCTTTGAATAGTTATATTCTAGGCTATTTTGTGGGCTCCTCACACTAAGCACTTGTGGAAAAGTTTTGTTATGATTTTACTTGCTTTGTTTAGCTTTTGTGGATTGGTTGGATATTCCTTTTGCAGACTATTCAAGGGCTTAGTTTTCAACTTTTCTAGGTTACAGTTTTTAACCAACTCTATTGTTTCCATTTGTGTTTTGATTGGAGGAAATGTACAAAGAATTTCCTTTTGAAAAACATTTCTATGGCCTTTGTATGCCTTTGTTCATCCAAGTCTTAAGCTTCATTACAAAATTTCATTATTTTGCATTTTAATTTAGAGTATATATGAAATTAAAATAACACTACTTATCATCCATATGTAAATTAAAATACGCTTGATCAGCCTCATCATTGGGTAATTATATGAGCCTTAATTGACCTCCTAGATTACTGAAACCAACTATTCTCACAACTTATTGCATAAATTTGATTATATTTTGTTTATGAGATGAGTTAGACTTGGATATTTTTCTTTGTGGTCTAATGTGCGTTTAATGCATGACTAAAGGATAAAAGCAAGGAATTCTGGAAGAGACCTTGGTCAAAAGTCAATTGGGACAAAGGAGAGGAATTATAGGAGGGAAATCCTCCTTATTTTCTACGCCCCCCCATTCAGATATTCCTCCATCAGCTCGAAATGCAACCAGCCAAATCATGAGGACTAGAAGGCAGCCGAGCAAGTGGAATTCAAAGCACCCATTTATCTCTAGTTTGGGAGCCGAGCCTCCCTAATTTTAAGGAAGACATTGGAGACTTCAGTCATATAAGTAGAGAGGCCTAGGACCTTAGTAGGATTCGGCTTTTATTTGGACTTTTAATTGTAAAACTCTACTTTATTTTCAGGCTGCAAGACTTGTGACATTTTTTTATGTAATCCATTGTTTTTTAATAAGAATGAGTTTTGTTCTGAGCCAACACCAAATTAACTCAGGGGGCTGAAGCTCTTGGGTTAGGACCCAACCCTAGCATCTAAGGCTCATCTTTACTGTACATGTATGGTAGCGTAGATCCATGGTTTAATCATTCATTTGCTTAAGTAGTTGCATTTTCATTTAAGCAGTGTAGAGTAGATTGGTTGTGTTTCAGATTTCTAGTTATCACATTATCTTTTGAGTTTGTTGTCTTGATTCAGTACTTGGTTCATTTCATTGTTATCGTCTTCAATTACTCTCTTTCTGTAATGGATCTCACTCACATTCTCATTTCCTTCAGCACAAAATACTTAAGCGCATGCTAATAGATATACTTATCGTCTGATCCACAACAAACCTGACAAATCACCATCTGATTCATTTCAATGCTTGACTTTATGCACACGAAATATCCACCGTCGATCTATCTATATTGATCTGACAACTATCATGTCATCTCAATACTTTATGAACTCCAAATCTCCACCGTCAATCTATCTATATTGATCTGAAAACTATCATGTCACCTAAATAGTTTATGCACTCCAAATCTCCATTCGACGGTTATTGCACAATCTCGCATGGACTCTTGCATGGTCAATATCCGCCTCAAGGCATGTGAGAAAAGTTGTTTTCTCATGCTAAGCGTCACCTAGTTAGCCTAATTGCGCAAAATTTTGGAATTCCACTTACAGCCTTGAGGGCGCACGAGAAACTGCTTACCGCCTACAGAAACCCACTCCATCATTCGACACGTTTTCTTTCCTTCTGTCGCCATGTGACATAATCATGTTCGCCCATCAATTCACTTAAACCCTGCGATAAGATCTCCGCCACTCAATCTTCCATTAATCCTGCTCATCCATATATTGACTTAACCTTAACCTCCCGCAATAAGATATCTACCACTCAATCTTCCATTAATCTTTCTCATCCATCTATTGCCTTAACCTCCTACGATAAGATCTCCACCCTCATCTTTCGTTAACCATATTCATTCATCTGTTCACTAAATCGTGAACGATAAGATCTCTGCCATTCATATTCTGATCAGTCATGTTCGTCGATCTCTTCACTTAGCCTCCCGTGATAAGATCTCCTCCACTCATCTTCCGTCAGTATTATTCGTCCATTTATTCACATAATCTTCTACGATAAGATCTCCACTGCTCATTTCCCATTAATACTGTTCCTGAATGATCCAACGGTTCCTATGCACTTCTACTTTGTTATGTCCTCTGAACTGAACAAAGTTCCTTCTACAGATTAATTACTCCAAAAGACTTGGAATATAAAGAGTCCATGAGGAAAGAAATATTATATATTAAATGCCTGAAATAAGAATGATTGATTACAATAAGAACAAGAGGGTTGATTATATACCATGCAAGTGTCTCTTCATGAAGAGTCATGTCTCATTTAGACATGCCTCTTCAACCTAATTACTAATTAACTGATAATTATATATTCTTATTATCATTTACATTATTTTAAATTATTTATATATGTTTTATTCGTTACATCCTCCTTTCTTTGATTTCGATCTTCGCTTGCTCTTCCACTTGACTCCTTGCATGCTTGATTTTACCAAAACACCGAAAACGTGAAAACAGACTTAGTTTAGTTTCCTTTCTTACACATTAGTTTGGTTTGATGCTCTTTACTTCTGTAACTTAGATAGAAACATTAGGTTAGTGTTGATTTAGCAATTCTACTTAGTATAGCTGTTTAAATGATTAATTAGGATATGGTGTGATTTAATATTACACATTGTTTTCTTCATTTATAAGTAGAGTAGTTCTCTTAAAATAGATTTTCTCTTGTTCCATCGAAGAATCAAGCTTCTTCTGACTCTATAGAAGCTTGGCTTGGAAACCCTGGGGTCTCTTTCTAGATGAACTTGTGAAAACAGGCAGGACCTTCACTTCTACTTGTGCATATAGCACTGTCACCTCCAAGTTTATACAAACCCCGGGTTGATAAGTAAAGCTGGTAGCCCAGGAGTTGCAGCATTCTTGCTACAATACGGGTGCTCATCACTTTTAGGTGTTGTTGTGAGGGAGGTGTCTACGCAGAATGTGAGTACTACTTTCTTTTCTTCTATTTCTAGTCTTCAACTTTCTTCCACTAGTTTATTTATATGAAAGTAATCTAGTAGCTCCCTTTCTTTCATTTATCATTATCTACTTTCCTTTACATTCTGCAAGTATAATTTCAATTCAACAAGTAACTTTTCTTTCTGTTAGTAGTTTTCATTCAACCAGCAATTTCATTTCTGTGAAGCACTTTTCAACTTAAACAATCTTCCAAAAACTAACCCAAAAACATTTCCTTTCATGCCTCATAGGGGTAGGGACAATTTAGGGAAATTCTTGCTAAATACACCCACTGCATCCAACATTCAACCTTCTCTCTTCTTCAGCGGCTGTGAACTGGAGGAACCTTTAGGTGAGAAGCCTAATATATTTGAAGAACCTATAGGGGAAGAAGAAGAAGAAGAACCCATTCCTACTGAAGCAATGGCTGAAAAGCAAAATGACAGAGGGAATAGAGAGAGAGTTGAGGGTGCCTTCCCAGTCAAGGAAACCAATGGGAACATTAAGATGAAGAATATAATCCCCTCTGCCCTACCTCATTTCCAATGGCCTGACCACAGAGGACCCTGACACTTTCCTATTTGAGTTTTTTCTTATATGACGAACCTATGACTATACAAATGATGAGAAAAAATTAAAATTGTTTCCATCTACCCTTAAGGATGCAACATTGCATTGGTTCATAGGTTTACCTGGAAATAACATCACAACTTGGGCTCATATGCAGTAGGCTTTTAACAACAAATATAGGGACTACTGTAGGTCAAAGGATACTAAAGAAGAAATTTTCAGGATGACCATAGGCCAAGATGAATCCTTAGAAGGTTATGAAGAAAGATTCCATCTCAGTTACAAAAGGGCTAGGTGCACACTTGACCCTGAGTCACTAAAGCTGGTCTTACTCAGAGGAGTAATGGAAGATCTTATGGATACCTTAGATTTCCTAGCAGGAGGGGATATCTACCAGTTACCCTATGAGGATATAAAGACTGTATTTAGAAACCATTCAAGGACAACCAAGGAAAAGGATAGGGGTAGTCAACCTATGGCTAGTACATCATCTTCCAACTCATCCATCAAGTGTGAAATTGGAAATATGCTAGAAGATTTCAAAAGTGAGATGTTGTAAACCATTGCATGCAATTGGACACCATGAACATCAAAAGGAAGCAAGAGGAAGCAGAGAGAGCCTTGGGCATATTTTGTCCTAGATGCACTAGGAGGCATCCTAGGAATGAATGTCCATTGAACTACATTGAGATTTGTTTAGTCTATCAAGAAAACCACTCCACAGACAAGTGACCTTCTTTACTAGGACTCAAAGTTGTATATCAAGGAGCTGAAGGGGTCACTGAGAAACTTCACTACATCATCCAAAGGAGACCTCCTAGGCTTAGACCATACCAACAGGGTATGCAAGGGTCATCCCATGCATATTACAACATCAACCAAACCAAAAATATACCTTCTTGTGGACCCCCTGCTCATCCCTCCTAGTCTACACCCCCTACTTGGTCCTATGAATCTCAGTATCATTCCCATCCAACCAGTCAGTCATTTCAACCTGTAAGGACTCTGGACACCACATATCTCCACAATGGTATGATATTGTCCACTTTGGGCCTAAGCCCCCGTGGATTTTCTTTTGGCTTTACCCCAAAAGGCCTCATACCAATGGAGATATTTGTCCATCCTTATTTACCCATGGTCCTCCCCACTTCTAGTCAATGTGGGACTTTGGTCGTATACCCAACAATCCTCCCCTCGAACAAAGGACCATTGAGCCTCCCCTCAAATGATTATCCATCCGTCCACTCTCTACCAACCAAGATTCTCCGCTCCAATGTGTTGGAAGCACACACCTTACATGGAGCACCACCTGCCTCGAGAGCTTGCTCTATCCCAGGTCAACTCCTCTTCACCGTGTTGGGACCACGACACATCCATGAAGAATTTGGAGCACATTGCCTGTCTTACCGAGCTCATCCACGGATCCCATCGTGATATTACCGAGGCCCACTGCCTTCGTTCGGCATTCTGAGGATTCATCCACTTGGCTAACTTCGAACTTTAGCTCTGATACCAATTGTAAGGACTCTAGACACCACATATCTCCACAATGGTATGATATTGTCCACTTTGGGCCTAAGCCCTCATGGATTTCCTTTTGGCTTTACCCCAAAAGGCCTCATACCAATGGAGATATTTGTCCATCCTTATTTACCCATGGTCCTCCCCACTTCTAGTCAATGTGGGACTTTGGTCGTATACTCAACACAACCTTACATGCCACCACAACCTCAATGGAATACCCCAAACCAGGGGTGGAGGCCCAAATACAACAATTCTCTAGCTCTATTGCCTCCACCACCTACCAAACCACAATTTCTACACTCTGCTCGAACCAAGAAACCCTAGATGCCTGCCCAGCCAAATCTGAACACGAACAATAGGCAGGCTGAAGAAGTATACAATGGAGAGACATCATACCGAACTTATGTTGTAGAAATCCTGGAGATCAACCTAAGATTTGGGAGAAGTCTCTCGGATAACCTACCTCCCTCTCCACAAAGGGAGGTTGAGGGAGAAATAGAGGAAAGCAACCTTAAAGTGAATCCACCCTTTCCTAAAAGATTAGCCCAATCACTCTAGCCTAACCCAAAAGAAACTAAACTTCTGGGAGAATTGAAAAATCTATGTGTAAAGATCCCACTTCTCCAAGCAGTAAAAGATGTTCCCATTTACAATAAGTTGATCAAGGAGAAATTCTTCAAGCATCTAGGAAGAGGAAAAAGGGATGCCCCTACCATTAATGTCATTGGGCAGCTATCTGACATAATGTTGGGGCAGGTAATATGTCCAAAATTTTTACACCCAAGAAGCCTTGTAGTAGATGTGCACATCAATGGCACCATTTTCCCACACACTTTGATTTACCTGGGGGTTTCCATTAATGTGATGACCAAGGACATCATGCTCAAACTCAGCCTCCAAGGGTCATTGAGGAAGACCACAATAGTTCTACAACTTGTAGACCATTCCACAGTCACCCCTTGAGGGGATTGTGGACGATGTGATGGTCTCCATTGACTCCTGGGAGTACCTTGTAGATTTCCTAGTTCTCCAACCTAAGCCTAAGCTTACTGGTTACCCTCTCATCCTTGGGAGGCCATGATTGGCCACAACTGATGCTTACATTAGTTGCAGAGTTGGGAATATGACCATCAAGAATGGGCATATGTCCAAACAGGTAGTCCTATACTCTCCTATCCAACCTTCTCTAGAGCATGATTTACATTTATGGTTGGAGGAGGAGGAAGAAGATGAGGCTTATTAAACCCAACTTTATGCCTTGGAAGAAACCATAGGAGGAGGAGAGCAAGATGAGGATGAATTTATTAAACACCTGCTCCAAAGTCCACCTCCTAGTTCATTACCATTAGAAGAAGTAAGGGAAACCCAGAACAATCATCCAATTGACTTATGCTTGGCCAATTCCAACCCACTCTGTGTTAAAACCATAGAATTTGGCCCAGAGAAAACTTCGAGAATCAATCCATCTCTTTCTACTCTTGAAGAGGAAAATCTATGCAACATGTCCAGAGAAAACCTATAAGCCTTTAGTTGGAGTTACAAGGAAATGAAAGGAGCACACCCCTCAATGTGTACTCACCACATATAAATTAAAGAAGGTTGCAAGCTAGCCACACAACCACAAAGGAGGATGAATCCAGTTATTAAAGATATAGTCAAAGAGGAACTGCAAAAACTGCTAAATGTAGGATTCATACCCTATCTCTAACAATGAGTGGGTCTCTCCTTTAGTGTTAGTTCCCAAGAAAAATTATAAATGGAGGATTTGTGTAGATTATACGGAGTTGAATAAAGCGACAAGGAAGGATCATTTTCCCATAGCCTTCATTGACCAAGTGCTAGATGGCCTGGCAGGGAAGAAGATCTTTTATTTCCTAGATGGATTCAGTGGGTACAACCAAATCCAAATCTACCCAAAAGACTAGGATAAGACCACATTCACCTGTCCTTGGGGTACTTTTACCTATAGGATCCTTCCTTTTCGTCTATACAATGCTGCTGCCACTTTCCGGAGAGCAGTCTTGAGTATTTTTGATGAATTACTACATGATGCAGTGGAAATTTATATGGATGATTTTACACCTTATGGCTATGATTTTCAAGAAGCCCTGACTAACCTAGGAAAATTATTGCACAAATGCATTGAAATGAACCTGTCTCTCAGTCCATAAGAATGTGAATTCTTAATGACTAAAGGGACCGTGAGAGGTCATTCAATATCTCAGCAAGGACTGTAGGTGGACCCAAACAAAATAGCAATCATCCAAAGGGTCCCACCTCCTCAAAAGTAGATGGATGTCAAGAGTTTCTTGGGGTTAGCTAGATACTACCGAAGGATCATAAAGGACTTCAACAAGTTGGCCTCTCCTTTATTTTGGTTGTTGACAAAAGATTCTGAGTTTATATGGTCAAAAAGTTGTCAAGAGGCCTTAGACATTTTAAAGGGTAAGTTAACCATAGCACCAATTCTTCGAGGGCCAAACTAGGCCCTCCCTTTTTATATTCATGTTGATGCCTCACACAAAGCCATAGGAGCAACCTTAAGTCAGGTAGAGGAAAAATTGCCCTATGCCATATATTTTATCAGTAAGAACTTGTCAAAGGCTAAGCTCAATTATGCTATGACTGAAAAGGAACTCTTGGCTATTGTGCATTAATTAAACAAATTTAGGCATTACATTATAGGTTATCAAACATTTGTGCATACTAACCATGCTATAATCAAATATTTGATGAAAAAACTAGATGTGAATGCTCGAATATAAGATGGTTGGTTTTATTAAAACAGTTTGATATAACTATTGTTGATAAGTCTGGTAAGGAAAATGTTGTTGCAGACTTTCTATCTAGGATGAATCTACATGCAGATGGAGAAGAAATGGTGGATGACTAGTTAGCAGAAAAGTATTTGTTTGCTATTTTAGTTCTCTCCACATGGTTTGCTAATATAGCAAACTATTTGGTATCAGCATAGTTCCCACCAAACATGCCCTCCAAGGAAAAGAGCAATATAGTCAAGAAAAGTTCCCCCTTCACCTGGATTGGGGGCAATCTCTTCAAACTTGGCCCAGGTCAAATCTTGAGAAGCTGTGTAAGGGAAGAGGATGTTTTTGACATCCTTTTGACCTGTCGTGATGGGCCTTGTGGAGGTCACTTTGTAGCAGAGAGGACAACATTCAAAGTGTTACAAGTGGGCTATTATTGGCCCACTCTTCATCAGGATGTGAAGAAGTACATTAGTTCGTGTGATCATTTCCAGACGATGGGAAAGCCTACACGAAGAGATGAAATGCCCCTAGAACCTCAGGTGCCTTTTGAGCGATTTGACAAGTGGGACATGGACTTCATTGGGCCTATCAACCCTCCTTCAAAGAAAAATAGTACATTATTGTGTGCACTAATTGTTTGGCTAAGTGGGTTGAAAGGAAGCAATAGAAGAGAAGGTGGTTGAGTTCCTAACGGAGAGTGTATCGTACAAATTTGGTTACCCTAGAGAGCTAGTCACAGACCAAGGCAGCCAATTTACCTCCAACATGATTGAAGAAATACTTAGCCATTACAAAATAAAGCATAGGACCTCCAGTCCCTATCATCCAAAAGATAATGGGCAAGTGGAGGTGAACCAAGGTAGTGAGCAACAGTAGGAAGTGTTAGCACTCAGGTTGTTCCCTTTGAGTCCTAAGGGAATATGGCTGAGGTAACCACAAACCAAGCTTTGGACTGCAGGTCCTAGCCTACCAGCAGTCAGAGAGGGCTCTCTCTTTGGGATTTAGCTTTGTTTAAGGGATGATTTTAGGCTAGATATGATGCAAATGGGTTTTGTTTGAGTTTGGTGGGATGATGATCTCAGACATAACTGGGATGCAAGTGTATAACTATTTTTTCCATTAGGAAATGGAGTCACTGAGAGTGTAATTATTGAAAGAGCTTCTTGGTGAAAAGGTAGTGCTACAGAGTAGGATAGGCAGGGGAGAAACAATTTTCAAATCTAGAAATGATGGAATGAAGTCAGGGAATGAAAGGCAATCAAGAATCTTTCATTATACTGGCAGAGGGAAAGCGGATGAATATTGTGCAGGAGTAATTAAGAATTCCTAAATAGTATTCAAAATGAAAGAACTAGTGCAAATATGAGCAGTTAAGAATTTATATTCATGACTAATCCTGAATAAAACAAAATTAACAGTAGAGACTGAACATGGGGTGCATTCAAGCAAATCCTATGTTATTCTTCTTCTCTGTTATCAAGATCATGAAACATACATGGAATTAACAAATATAGAAGAACATAAAACATGGTTTAGTGTAACTTATTGTTCCTTAGCATGACACAGGAATTTTGTAGCAAATCCCAGAACATCCAATCCACCTTCAGATCATTCAGACACAGTGAACTTCAATAGCCATTTGTATTAACACAGTCTGATATCTTACAACGCAGTTCAAAAAGAAGAAATCATCAACCAACCCACCAACCAACCAACCCTTATTACATTGTTCAGGGCTGTATTTATAGGAAAAATATCTACAGAAATAGATCTAATAGAAGATCTCAGGAAAAAAATGCAATTAACCTAACTTCTCTTGCAATTAATGTAAAAAATATCTATCTAATGCTGCGCTGGGGGCAGCTTCTTCAAAAATGAAGCTATGTGGCGTCCTTTGCTGTTATGCGCTGGCCATTTATCATAACTACGCATTGGTCTCTGCTCCACTACTCTTGAGTGGCTTTGATGTGCATTAACTGTGATCTGAGAGCCTTAAGTGGCTTCACCGCTTTCTTTGACTTTGATGGAGGCTTTTAATGTTCAACTACTTTGATATTGTCGATCTGATACTCTTTGTTGCTTCACTGATACTTTTTTAATTGAATCTGGGCTTTATCTTTCCTCTTATATTCTTTAACACTTGAATCAGGACTCTCTTTCTCTGCTGATCCTCTTTAAACTGCTAAATCGCCCTTTTTATCTCTTTACGGCAAAAATAGCTGCTATGAACCATGCGCTGGACTGAAGCTTTCCATTTTGGCCCTTTTTTCTTAGCGATGTGTGATTAGCACTAATCAGCATGACGTCAGCAGTGGGACCCAGTACGGCAGATGATGTCAGTGGGGTGACATGGCGAGGTGACGTGGCAGGGCGACGTGGATGATGACATCATCGTGACATGGTAGCAGGGTGATGACGTTTGTGGGTGACATGGCGTAGGTACAGCACAGTGGCAAGCGATGTGGCGGCATCGTCATGCGGTGACGTAGGCAAGCGGGGAGGGCGGTAAGCGGTTTGCATTGGATCGCTTTTGGTACAAGAGTGGTATGTGTCAGGGGCAGCCCGATGCAATAGGAGGCCGACAGTTGTCCCGATGTATGATGGTGAAACCATCAACCATCGGGTACTATCGTATCGCTACAAAGGGGTGCCCGATATTCATTAGGGATGTCAGATTTGGGAGGGCCAATCCTACGATGGGCGGGAGGGCAACATGATCGGGGTTTAGTGGAAAAGCGCGCCCAATAATGGTTAATTTGTTTGCAGATTCAGGTGGTTAAAACCTTAGGTTTACGGGTTAAATGTGCGCTTGGGGTCATGGTTATTCATTGATAAAATATCAATGAAATCCAAATGTTATGCATGCGCGGGGTGTGGTATAGTATCATGTGCGGGGGGGGGGGTTTATTATGGTTATTTATTTAACCAGAAGTTAAATAAATCTCAAGCGTAGCGAACGCGGAGGGGCTAACAATGGGTCCCAAATGGACCTAAGGTTTTCTGACCTTATATTGATATAGCTATAGTTGCCATGGGGGGGAATATTTAGTGTTATTTGGGGTTTTTATATAGTTCCTTGTAGAATAGGGGGAGGGGAAATGATTTAGGGAGCTAGATAATAGGGTTAGATGTTAATATGGAATGAAAAGGAAATGGATCTATGAAAAGTTTATAGAATGGAAACTTAAGTATAGGGAAATGAATGGATTGCGTAAAGATTAATTTTACACAAGAAATGTGGCTTGTTTTCACTAAGTCAACTCAGATGTCAACTTGGTTTTTAACCAGAAGAAGGGGGAGTTAGAGATGCCTTCATTGACCTGATCAAAATGAAAAAGTCCCTCAAAACTGTGATCTGGATAAATATAACACTTGAAAACATGAAATGGATCACATAGCTAGATTTCTGCAACCACAAAACTACTTACCCAGCCTACTTTACCTAGAATTTTTTCTTCTTTTGGTTTGGGTGGACTTGAACTAGAAAACCCAGCTTTTCAACTTTTTCTTTTTTATTGTCCTCTTATCTACATCTATACTTATTTCATCCAGGGGCTTAGATTAGGCTGTTGAGCACCCTTGCTTCTCTACCTATCTAAGAATCTGCCAAGATTAAGTTGTTTGGATAGATAATGTTTCTCTATATTCTACAACAGGAAATTGAAACCTAGGGAGACCAAGATTAAGCTGTCTGAACCTCCCTTTAACTGAAAATTCTTCAAAAATGGAATAACTCATCAAAATTGGAATACAACAGAGGCACTTAGACTAGCACACTCTCATGGGCACTTCTTTGGCCTCAGTAGCAAACATGGAACATTGCAGCATGCAAAGAATGACATATTTGGTATGTATAAATGTCGATCACGAAAGATGAATACCTGCAATGAGCAGGAGGCTAACAGTGGCTCCACTTGGGGATGGATTTTCCTTGCAAAAAGTCAAGAATAGCAGGTCAGAATGCCTTAATCTTTAGTTGTTGTTGTACTATGAAAACTTCCCTTTGCTGGTTGCTTTATTTATGAACATGAGAACAGACTTGAAGAGCTTAGGGCCTACATTTCGGGCTTCAACTACAGAAAGCTTGCTATCCAAACAGAAAAATGAAATCCTACCTACCTACTCTAATCAGCACTTACTTCGCTGTTAGGTGAAATCAAATAGCCAGTGCAACCATTTAAGCATTATAAACATCGGTGAGCTTTCCTATTTGTGCTTGCTGGTGGTAAAAATGGATATCTTGCCATCAGATATAACTTTGTTAACTTTTGAGAAGATCAAAAAACTGCCGACCTTCTTTGCTGAAACAAGAAACTGTACAAAAGGGTCCCGCAACATATATATACAATTATTGGGCTGAATTGAAGAACTGTACAAAAGTTTGGGATCACTATCATGCCTTGGAAACTGGATATCATCAACATTTTGATATTGAGGCACACAACCTGCTAATGGAGAAGAGCACTTCTTTACTTCATCATACACCCTGTCAGCACATGAATCATATAAGACATGAACTGATATTTGCAATTTATTACAAACAGGCTCATATGACCCTTGACTGATCTACGCAGGCTGCTCCTCTTTTTCTTTGAAAAACTGAGATCGTTGAAAACAAAGAGGTAGGGGATCCACTTGGATAACTTGGTCACGAACAACTTCTTTCAAATCTTCCTCAATCTGATATTTGATGGCTATTTGTGGCTGCAAAACTAGAGGAAATATATTTTGAACAATGATTTGGGCTTCCTCCAGATGGTTAATATCAACACTTGCTGATACTTGCTTATTAACTGCATGATAGTTCTCCTTAGTAAATTGAAAAGAATCAACACAGAAAGGTGAAGTTCCTTCGCTGAGATCAAAATTTTCTGCGCTTTCCTCCTTTACTTCATAGCTAAGATAGGCACGTTGATCATTGATTTTAGGCTATTGATCATGTACTGTGCTTTCTGCCAAAATAGGCTCTGACTCCTCTGCAAGGCTGATTTGGTTATTAGGCTCATAATCATCATCATACTCATCGTATTTTGGAAAGCAGTTGAAAGAAGAGAAGCTGTTATATTCATATAGTATATCAAGAGACTTCTCCTTCATATCTGGGTTTATGAATATGTCATCTGTTATGTTGCAGTTTTGTTCATGAATAACATTACTTTCCTCTTGCACAACAGATGTGTTCTTGCGCTCTAAGCATTCAAATTTCATTGTGATCATTTCCTCTAACTTTTGTAACAAACCATGAAGTTTTTCTTCAGCAATATTTTGATCGATTCAATCAAGTTTATCATTCTATGCCTTTGAATATTAGACCTCCCCCTGATTTAGCTCTCTTGCATTATTGAAGAGCTTTTGATGCGGAAATTGAGTTCCGTTTGAGAGAAAGATGCCCGTCCATGAGGCTCCTAGGTCCTGTATTTGGGTTGGAAACCTCATGAGGCAACCCAAGGATGAGAAAAAATAGAAAGAAGAATAAGAAGATCCTTGGGTGAAAACCTTCCTTGAGGCAGCTAGGACAAACATTAAGGGTGAAAAACTCTCTAAGGTAATCTAGGTGATTTTCCAAAAAAAAAAAAAGAGAAAAAAAGAGAAAAAATACATAATTGTTATTTGCAGGTGGATGAGAAAGATAGTAAAAAAGAAAAAAGAGGATCCAAAGGGAACCCTACCTCACACATCTCCATCCGCTCGACTCCTTACCATGCATCACTCCATCAATTCCATCGTTGTCCACTCCATTGCTTCTATTTAGGCGAAGACTGTGTTTTCTATAGGATCCCATGTATTCCTGTAGCAGCCTATCCCACAGAACAACAATCATCAACTATATGTCTTCACTAGGATGATCTAGGAGCTCCAGATAGTAGACTCTAGACATTAGACAATAGACAACAGACAGTAGACATTAGACAACAGATAGCAGAGGAGGAAGAGGAATGACCATGCAGCAAATAAACAACGGAACACCTCTGATCTTCGACAACTGTAACATGTCATCGAGACCATAGGTAAGTATCCCTCTCACTCACTCATATGATTCATTTGATCAAAAGTTGTAAGGGTTGCAAGGTAGTTGGTTTATAAGTGAAAAGGTGGCTAAAAGGAAATTCCTTTTAAAATTAGAAGATAATATAAGAGTCTGAAAACAATGATTTACTTTTGATGGCATTCAAATCCGATGTAAGGTGGGGCCCCGATCGATATTAAAGTTCGAGCAATAACACAAAATTTAGTAAGCGTGGGTTCAAGAGGTAAATAAAGTGCTCTGTGGGAGACAAACGAGCATGAGTTATAACTCAGGCTCAACCCTCGTAGTTGACCATGACATCAAGGTGTTTGCCCAAGATCTACGACCTGAGATTGTTGCGAGGGTTCAAGCCTGCTGAACATCCCGTACACACCCTACCCCCATAGCAGGCCACCCCAATCACTCCACTCCATCTCATCTCCTCCATGTCATCTACCACGCTCATTCATTACAGTCCACCTCATTCACTGTACCCCTTGGCCTCATCTACCATCCATAGATACAATTTTTTTTATCGCTATTTTGGGTAGAAAAATTGGTTCACCAAAGACTCAACATACACTATTTCTTGATGAAATCACTGAAAGACTCCAACAACAAAGTAAAGGAAGGGAAGTCCCAATAACTGGCTCACTATGGGTGGATTAGGATCTTCGTTGAGGATGCCCTCCAAAACCTCAAGATCCCTATAACATGGTTAGTCTTCTAAAACTTACCAGTAGAGGATGACATCAAAACTGTCACCTATGATGTTAGTCCTTCTGTCAGTGGGGAGGAGGCAAAACAAGAAGAAGAAGATACAAAGCTAGATGGGGATGAGATGGATGAAGAAGAAACTAATACAGAGGAACATGATGAAGGAGAAGAGAAGGAGGATGATGTTTGATCTGAACTTAGACAGGAATGCAACAAATTGCAGAGATAACCATATACACAAAGATGCAGTGGAAATAATACTTCATTTCATTAATGGAAAATACTGAAATATGCTTACAACTAGAAATGGAAATAAACCAGCTAGGGCGATGGTAGCTTATCTTTGAGAAGAGATGTGGTGGCTACATGCCTCTGAACTGTGTTACAATGAGGCTTGAAGGCCTATTTATTGTTGAGAAATAATGGAAAACCCTTCACATCCCAAAACCTAACCCTAGAAGATGAAACCCCAAATTGTGGGCCCGTTTGGGTAAATTGGTACATCAATTTCCCGGGGTCGTAACTTTGGCATACGATCTCCGTTTGACATGTACGATAGCTCGTTAGAAAGATCTATTCGAGAAATACCACTTCAGGAAGGGTAACATCGGTCCATGAGAAAACGTCGTTTAGGGCTTCAAAATGGCTCCGGAAGTCTAGGTTCCGAAAAACTACTAAAAATAGTAAACTGTATTACAATTTAGGAAACTGAAAAAAATGAAAGAGACAATTGCGGGGGTCAAAATGGGATAGATGGGTGGCCATCAACATCCACTTGGATCATTCCTTCCCCCTTAGGGAGCAATGGTCCCCATTGTGTTGAGTTCCTCCATCTGCTGAACTTGTCCTGAACTTGTCCTGCAATCTCTGATGTGTCGAGTAATGGTGGGAAGCATGGTCGATGATGTTCCACATTGAACACTTGGTGCAGGTGAACGAATGGAGGAATTATGCGCTCCAAAGAATTGTTCCCCATAGCCTTGGTACTACTGTGAGGACCTTGTCGGAGTGGTATGAGCTTCTGATGGGTTTTGGTAAGGCATTCTGTCTGTCGATGCAACCAGACTTTGTTGCCCACCTGAAACTTGTGTGGTACCACTATGGGTGAGGAGAAGCTGTTCCTGTGTTTTGTCATGACCGTATCCCTTTGTTGTTGCTTCTGTGTGGAGGAACCCTTTGCGGGGTTCATGGATGTAGCAACGATCTTCCCCTTACTTTGGGAGTGAACCAGGCAGATGAATTTCCTAGCCTGGGAGATGAGCTTGCTGCCTTTCTTAGCAGTGATCAAAGACGTGGCGTTAGGTGGGGCTACCTCTGGTATCTTTTATAATGAATCACTCAAAGAAATTATGATAGTGCGAGGCCTTGACTGTTACACGAAAAATTGTCACCATGACTTTCTGTAATCAATATGAGTTTATCACTACCCATACACACCTCCTTTGCAAGTCTTAAACCTCAGCTTTGCATATCAAGCTTGAAAATGAAAGAAAGTCCTTAAAAATCTCTAAAACTCTGGTTTCGCACTTTCTCTTAGCATTACCTGTGGTACTGCACCCATTGGTCATGTCCCTTGCGCACCTGATTGCTCTGTATCTGCATTTATGGGTGCGAACCCCTGCAAAAGTTAAAAAGGCACAAAATTTATTCTCAAAAGCTCACTTTGAGTCAATTCTGGAAGCTTCTAGAGGGAATCTTCTGCTAGAAAGTTCGCTCCTTGAGGGTGCATGCATCCCATTCCTTAAGGAGCTAACCCCTTGATGTGAGAAGCTTATCCCCTTGAAGGAGGACTCTATCCCTTCAATGGTGGAACTGTAACCTCCTTCCCATGCACTATAAAATGGAGCTTTGGGCTGGTTACTGAGGAGGTTAAAAAGCTAAATATTTTTTAGGGTAAATGCTGCTAGAACTTAGTCTTCCTAATTGAGCTTTTGAGAGGAGAGATTACATACCTTTTGATCTCATTGGGAGGAGAGTGAGGCTTGTCAAAATAGAGGAGATTCCTGCCTAGACACTGGTAAGAGTTTGTACAACATCAAGGCACCAAGGTTGTAAAGTTCTTCTTTGTTAAAGTTAATACAATCAAGTTTATTTTTCTCAATGAGCTGTGTTTAATGGTTTATATAGACTCCTTGATCACTATGATGAACATGATTTATTATATTAGCTATGTAGGTGTTCTTTGATGTGTGCTTGTTTGTGTTTGCAGATTACTAAAAAGGAAACTCTTTGACGCTGTTGGAGCAAGGCTGCCACAAACTAGCATTGGACTTGAGGAAGGGTCTATAAAACACCTCTTAGTTTTTATTAATGAATCAAACTATGTTTAGAGAAAAGTAGATTTGCTTGTCCTGCTTGTTGCTAGATATCAATTGATACTAGGGAGATTGGCCTTGTCTGCAAGAACGATTTATCCGCTTAAGAAATTGGTGACTCCACTGGGGACGGGATTTGATTGTTTAATTTTCCTTTATCTTTGATTTGAGAAAAATGATTTTTGGTTTCTAGTTTTTTCTTGATGTGTGTGGGATTAGGTAGTTTGTAGGTCCTGGATTGATTTTTTGTTTTTTAGAAACTTTTACGAGGACCGCACGTTCTATTTGAGTTACAGTGCTGACCTGTCTGCAATGTTACTTTACTGCACAAAGCGGTACCGCACCTGGTTTCACTGGGTGCCTGTGGACCCTGTCAAAATTTTTGAAAATCCTAAAATCTTTTCGTCCAGTTTAGTTTAGATTATTTTATAGCTTTTAGTGTCTACCCAGATCTACATGTGTCCTATCAAAAAGCCTTGTTTATGAGTTTCTTTCAGCAAATTCTTCATCTCATCAATGTTCATTAAGTTAATTGGGTGTTTTGAGTCTCTTTTTTGAGAAATTCTTAATTTGATTTCATTTGGTCATTACTTGGAGGTTTCTCTCAGTCTTTTCACAATTTTGCATCTTTTTGCTTTTGTTTTTGCAAAACAATTGTGTATGAGTGTTAATCACCTTTGAGTGTTTTTATTTTTTGATATTTGGAACTCTCACCCAATTTTCTTGAGTTGCACTTGATTGGTTCTTAGATTACATTAGAATCATCTTGTGTTTGAGAATTCTATTTCATAGATCATGTTTGCATAGTTAGTTCTCATTTTCAGAATATGAATGTGAATTGTGCATAGATTAAAATTGGATAGTTTACATTCTGAAAAATCAATCATAGATTTAGATCAGTTTTCTTTGATTTGAATTTACATATTTTTATGCTTGTTTTTAACACACAAAAAATAAAAATAAAAGTTGTTTTGAAATTGATTTGCATTAGTTTTTCATGATGAAATTAGTGCATTAGAGAATTTGTTATATTTTCTCTTAGTGGTCAATTTTTTGCATTGTTGGAAGTGAATGGCAACTCTCTCCTTAATTTAGTTAGGATTCATCGAATTGAAAAGATTACATTATCATATTTGATTGCATTCAGTTTTGGGTTGGGTCATAACACCATTGGTTTCATATCCATTTACCCTTTTGAGTAATAACAACCTAAATAACACAACGCTTAATTAAAATTCATCTAGTAATTTTTACATTTTTAGGGCTCTTTCCACCAATCTAGCTTAGGCTAGTATCTTGGAGTAGGGAGTAATTAACTCTCCAAGATAGTTAAAACAAACAAGTAGTCGATCTTGCAGTGGGAAAAATCCAATTGTTTCATCTATGCTCTGAGAAAGCTCCTCTTAAAAGAGAAGCATGAGATCATATCTGAGCCAGTGACGTAATCAATCCTTCCCCATTGGGAATGATAGCATATATTCACGTATTAAAAATGGTAAACCTCGGATTGACCATTGTCGAGGAGCCTAGGGTCACTTGTTGGTAAACCTTGGATTATGTCAAGGAGCCTTCAAGGAGATTGAGCTTTGTTACTCTACCCTTACATGTGTATTGGATCATAGACTGTTCCCCCAGGTATATTTGTTTTTGTTGGTAACCTTAGTGGCCATTATCTATAGGATTCTTTCCTAAGGTGATGGTGGAGGGAAGATCCCACTGTACCTAGAGCAGACGTCGACTAGACTCACTTGGACTCTCTGGGGGGTTTTCTTCACTCGAGATGGTTTTTTGAAGAAACTTGTGCTAGTTTGTTTCATTAAGCAGGTTGTCAGGGTAACTGTTCCAACTGCCATTTCTGTATTGAATTCTGCGACGTTGGATTTCATCATCAACTAGTGTTTCTGATATGGAAAGTTACTGTTTTTGTGTGGTTTGACTCCTAGATTTGATAGCGCTTGTTAATTTGTTTTTTTTTTACTTTTAGAGACCATAGGTGTGAATTGTGAATTTTAATTGTTAGGTGTGAATTGTGAATTGTTAATTTTAGTTTTAAATTGTTAATAAAATTCACTGAATATTGAATATAATGGCGAATGCTCCGGAATTTATCAACCTAGGAACCCCTCCTAATGAGAATCCTAGTACTTTTCCTTACTTTGGAAATGTTGGTCCTCCTTATATGGCTACTTTGTCATTACCTGGATTTATAATAGGTTTACCGATATGGTTATTTTCAACTTCGTTGGCCCAAAATACTCCAATTGTTCCACCTCAACCGGATGCTTCACCTCAACAGAGTTCACCATCTCAACATCACCAACCTTCTGTTGACCCTTTACCTTCTTCGCCTAACTTTTCTTCCTCCATTTCTTCCTCTTCGCTTGGTAAAAGCCTCAATGCTAGTAACCAGGTGGCTAAGAAGAAGAAGAAAGGGAAGAAGAAGAACAAGAACAAGAAGCAAGATAAGAAAGAAGTCAACCAACCAAGTGTTAGTTGTGTTGAGGAAACCTCCAACATGCATCATAAACCAAAATACCCTTGCAGGCTTTGTAAGGGTGACCACTTCCTTGTCAATTGTCCTGGTATTCCAAAAGTCTTGGAAGTATGGTCACAAAAATCTCATCAACTTTCCATTGATCCATCAACCAGTGATAGTCAAGTTCCTGGGAAAAAAGGTAAAGTTAGGTTTCCTTGTAAGTTATGCAATGGGAGTCATCAAACTCACATTTGCCCTCGCATGGGTGAAGCCTCAAAATTGTTGGAAAACCTTACTGTTCCACAACAAGAATTTCCAACTGGTTACCGTAAACTTTTACCCAACCTACTGTCAACTGATGAAGAGATTGATCTAATTTCAAGTACGGTCGATCCCACTTTTCCATTAGAGAGTGAAACTCATGTCACTCAGGTTGATGATCTATTAGTTGATCAAGTGGTCGATTCAATTTCACATTCAATCGATCTCACTTTCGCTTCAGAGAGTGAATTTCATACCGCTCAGGTTCTTTTTGTTACATCAGATTCCTCTTCGCCCGGGGGCATTTCACCTGTTTCTACATAACCCCCTCCAAGTACTGAGGTCTTTTCCTTTGATTGGAACAGACTGACAGAACCTCGTCTTCCTTCCTCCATCCCTTTCCAAATCATTGTAAAGGCTGGTGGTAGGGACATGCATCGCACACAGGTAGATGAAGGTGCTTCTGTTAGTATTTTATCCTCAACCGCTTGGAAAGCTTTGGGTTCCCCTCAGCTTGTGCCTATTACGCAGAATCTGAAAGCTTTTAATAGAACCATTAGTGAACCTTTAGGGATCCTTCCTAAGTTTTCTATTACCTTGGAAGGTAAAACTGTCTGTATTGATCTTATGGTAGTTCGAGGTCCCTTGGATTTCAATTTACTCCTTGGGCGAGACTATGTTTATGCAATGAAAGTTGTCCTATCGACACTCTTTTGCGTGATGTCTTTCCCTCACAATGGAAATATTGTGACTGTAGACCAACTTTCGTTCCCTAGTCTTGTTTCAACTACCGATAAAATGACAGCCCTAAATGTTCCTGATTCTAAAGTGGTATCTACCCTACCACGGGTTAATTATGTGGCAACTGATCCCATGTTTTCAGTTACCGATGTAAGTGAGCCTCTTACTGTTTTCTCATCTTCCTTTGATTTAGATCCGGTAATTGACATGGAAAACTCTATGGGATTACTTGAACACGATGTTCTTATCCCTTTTGAGTCCCTTGACATGTGTTCCTTCCAGAGAACTATTCTTCCTTCTGATGAAGACCTCTTGGAAGCCATGATCAAGGTATGTCCATTGACATGTCTTTCTTCCAGTTGGAAGCCATGATCAGTTGCGAGGATAGTTTTGTTCCTGTATCAACCTCGTTAAAAAATGAAACAGGTTGTTGCGAGGATAGTTTTTTCCTATATCAACCTCGTTAAAAAATGAAATAGGGTTTTGAGGATAGTTCCTTGTCTTGTGTCAACCTCATTAAAAAATGAAACAAGGATAGGTTATATAGGTAGATTGTAGAGTAGTTGCGAGGATAGTTCTTTTCCTATACCAACCTTGTTAAAAAATGAAACAGGCTGCAATGAGGAAAGTTCCTTTTACTGTGTCAACCTCGTTAAAAAATGAATCAGTGAGTATGAGGATAGTTCTTTTACTGAGTCAATCTCATTAAAAAATGAATCAGCTAGATTTTAGGATATGTAGGTAGATTGTAGAAAGTAAGATTTTGCGAGGAAAGTTCCTGTTACTGAGTCAACCTCGTTAAAAAATGAATCAGGTTAGAAGACAGTTCCTGTTACTGAGTCAACCTCGTTAAAAAATGAATCAGGTTAGAGGATAGTTCCTGTTACTGAGTCAACCTCGTTAACAAATGAATCAGGTATGAGGATAGTTCTTTTCTTGTGTCAACCTCCTTAAAAATGAAACAACTCCCTTTTCAAGGTAGATTTCAAAAGTAAAACTTCATTTCATCTGCCTGGTTGAATGCAATGAAGCTTGGGGGGCATGTACCTTGATTTGCGTCATTATGCTAGAGGCATGCGAACTTATAACAAGCATAGTTTTTCGTTTCAAGCTTGCGTAAACATGAAACCGAAGCTAAGCATAGTTCTTTTCCTGTGTCAAGCTCGTTAAAAAATGAAACAAATCCTCCTCTAATTGAGTCAAGAGTTTGACTAGACCTCATAGATGTCAAGTTGTATATTTAGGTTAGTCTTTTGCATGGTTTTCTTATAGTTTGAGGTCAAGTCTTTCAAATGATCTCGTAACTGAAACTTCATTTCATCCAACTGGTCAAATGAAATGAAGCTGGGGGGCATGCGCTCTAGCAGTTATGTTTAGGGGGCATCAAGCACAGTTTTCTCTTTGTTTCAAGCTTGTGTAAAAATGAAACTACTTCGAAGCATAGTTTTTCTTTGTTTCAAGCTTTTGTAAAAATGAAACCTATCTTGAGTCAATTCCGGTTATTTTCAAGACTCATTAAACTCATGAAAATCCCGAGATTATTTTTAGGTTAGTTATTTTAGTTTTTTGCATAATTTTCTTGTGGTTTTAGGTCAAGTCTTCCAAATGATCTCGTAGAGTACATTTTTATCATTTTTTTGAACTCGTTAAAACTTACGAAAAAGTGAAACCTTAGAGTCACCTTTAAGCCCTTTTCTGACTCCTAAAAAATGAAAAGATTGCCGAGTGTTTCTTTTACACTCGTTAAAACGGAATTAAAAGACGGTCCCCTTAGAACCCCTTTTCTGACCGAACAAACAGGAAAAGATTGCCGGATTTTTGTCGTTTCAAATTCGATATTGGAAATAAAACGACGTGTCCTTGATCACTTTTTACTTTTCAGGTAAAAGACACTAACTATGAAAATATCCTTGGTCGCAAGATCAAGCGGTTCTCCTAGGTATTATTTTATACTTTTTCGGGCTTAGGAGACACAAATTTACGAAAAAGTTCAATCTGGAGTCTTCTAAGTTTTTCAGACTCTCTAAATATGAAAAATGTTGAGTTTCTCCTATACTGGACTCGTTAAAATTTCACAGTAAAGGACCTGTTCTATTACAAACAGGAACGGACCACTCCTTCTTAGGGTTCGAATCAAAAACTAAGTTGGACTCATCCGAAGGATGAGCTTACAAACAAGCATATGTTATCCTCCTCAAGCTTGTAAAAAATAAAGAGGTACTTGCCAGAAATGGTGGGGGAAAAATGAGAAAGAATGAGCCTATTTGATATCCTTTTGTCTCAGAAATAAAACCTTACTACCACTCTTGAACACGACACTTATTCATTCACCTGGGTTGGGAAATCCCTTGTCTCACAGTTGACCAAAATCATTTGACATCTTTTGCCGGGTTATGGGAGTCGACTTTGAGTCATTTATCACCAAACCATTTGTCGTGTCGTTATGTGTTCAAGAGGTCTGTAAACAAAAAATTCAACCACAAAATACCTATCATTCATTATGTCATCATTGAGTCAGTCCTTGCAGCAACATTTCTTCATCTTGAACTATGGTTTCGTGTTGTGGGCTTGCCTGCAATGAGTCGCTTTCTATCGACATCAGCACATTATCTAGAGAGTTGACTTAGAAATCGTCAGTACCTTGGAGTCTGCATGCATCAATGGCAGGTTTCTCGCCTTCGACGTCAGTTTTCATCATTGATTGCGATCGAAGGATTCCATGAAATGTTCGACACCGATTCATTCATTCACATCTCATGGATTGTGCTAGGTACTTTGAGAACCATTGACATTACTGGTGGTCTCTCTCACACTTGT
>APFE031404969.1:217697-250793 GCA_000404065.3 Pinus taeda | reverse complement strand
GATCGGAAAGCACTTGATCTCTCATAGAATAATGTGTGTTTAGAGAAGGATTGTTCTTGTTTGGTTTGTTTGTCACTAGAGAGTCTTAGACTCCTAGGGAGGTTAGGTTTGTCCGCAAACATAACTCTTTCCGCATGACACGATGATAAAGGTAAACAACCTACAAAGGAAGGACAGGTCTGCAAATCACTAGAGAAGGAAGTTGTCTTGGATATAAATCATGCTAAGGAAACATTTATGGAAGCCAAGAAGATCTTCACTGAGGCCTCCACCTCAAGAATTCAGACATGGTACAAGAAACCACTGTTCCTGCTGAGGTTGATACTTCTGTGCTCACTACATTTCTGGAGACCTGCATAACATTGTTGTGCGATAGCAAAGCTGTGGAAGGCCTGCAGGAATTAATAAACAAATTTTGTAGCAAAGAGAAGATCCCTAATGGACACCGGGTGGTCAGAAAGATTGGAAAACGTAAGGCATGAAAAGGACATGAGATGAGGCTCACGGTGTAGATAGGTGATTATGAGATGGACTAGGTCATATTGGATCTGGGGTCCATTGCGAACATATTAGAAAAACAAACATGGAAAGAATGAGGAGACCTACACTGCAATGGTCTCCGATTCATCTCAGAATGGTGAACCATCAAAAACTCATCCCCATGGGATGATTATATGGAGTAACCGTTGATATAGAAGGTGCAAGCGTGATGGTCAAGTTTGAGGTTATAGAGATCATCGATGATAGTAATCCGTACCCTGCGCTCATGGGAATTGATTGGGCCATTGATATGAACAGGGTCATCAATTTGAAGAAGAGGACAATGTCATTTGAAAGAAAGTCACTTCAAGTTGTAGTACCATTGGACCTTACAAAAGGGGTGCAATATAATGAACCAATCCGCGATTATGAGGAAAGTGTAGATGAACTAGGTCAAATACACAAAATAACAACATGAAATCAGGACTAGATCAATCCAACGATAGATGTATAGATTGCATGGGACCTGGAGAGTTCCTGCAACTCTGATTTAGATGAAGAGTTGGAGCATTGGTAGAATCACTTTCATGAAGTATTTACACTGCAATGCAATATGATGACGAAGTCACTGCACTATGTTTCGTTGGAGCTAAGGAAATTACCCTATTATGATATTTTAGTTGACATAGATAATTTTTTGAATGACTTTGAGCGTGAAATCCTTGAGGATTGCCGCTTCCAAGCTTTAGAATTGGCACTTCATGCTACGCCCGCATGATGGTGGGGTATGCATAAGGATAGTTTTAATGGGTGGCGATATTAAAGAAGAATAATGAGGTTATGTTTTGGGTGTCCTGACACTAAATTGACTGAGAAATATAATGGACGAGATGATTCATGTGATCACCTAGTGAAATGGACTAAAGCATGGGGAATAGAGCTGTAGCAAGAGTGGGTACACATATTTTTCCATACTTTGGATACAATTCCCATGAACTGGTATCTGGAAAGGGAGCTCTGCCATCGCACCGTGGAATGGGATATATTGAGGGAGGGATTATTATTGACCTTCATCTTTAAAGACGGCTTCACAAGCATCGATGAAGCTCTTCAGGAGATTAAGGTAGTTATCTTTAGAATGTCAACGAAACCTATGGAATGGATTGAACCAGATTGGAGCACCCAGTTGTGCCATGCGCTGGAATGCTATGATATGACCACAAAAGAGGACGATGAAGATCCGAGAAACATTAATATTCCAGGGGCAGAAGTGAATTACGAAGTCGAAGGCCCACAAATAGACAACCCAGACATCACCGTGCCATTGAAGACAAAGCGAGTAAACATTGGCACTGAAGCAGAACCGAAGTTCCTTAAAATTCAAGACTATTATGATGACGCTACCATGGATAAAGTTGTTGAGTTACTCCATGAATACCAAGATATCTTCCCTACCAAGTTTTCAGATTTGAAGGGAATAGTTGGTGATTTAGATGTTATGAATATCACTCTGAAGAAGGACGCAAAGCCTATTAAAAAGAGGTCATATCACCTTAATCCTAAATATAAGGAAAAGGTTCACCTAGAGTTGGATAAGGTGCTAGAAGTAGCCATCATAGAACCGATTGAAGAATCTTATTGGGTGTGCCCGATGGTGGTTCAGGGGAAGAAACAAAAGTGTGAGATAAGGATTTGCATAGATCTGTGAAAGCTTAATGATGCATGTGTCCATGACCCATTCCCAACACCATTTACAAAGGAAGTGTTAGACAATGTGGGAGGGTAGAAGGCTTGTTCCTTTACTAACGGGTTCTCTGGGTATCATCAGATTAAGATAGAACTAGAGGATAGGAGAAAAATTACTTTCACAATGGAGTGGGGTTGTTTTCAATACATTTTGATTCTGTTTCGACTTAAGAATGCACCTGCAATATTTTCCCACATAGTCATAGCAGTGTTCAAGGATTTTATTCATAAGTTCTTAGAAGTATACTTTGATAACTGGATGGTGTTTGGATTCATGAAGCGCCATGTAGCAAGTCCGCACCTAATGTTGGATACATGTCACAGATACCAGATCGCGTTGAATTTGAAGAAATGCATCTTTTGTGTTCCCTTTGGGATCTTGCTGGGTCATGTGGTGTGCAAGAAAGGATTTATGGTGGACCCTACAAATATTGTGGTAGTTATGAATTTCGAGGCTCTGAGGAATCTTAAGCAGTTGCATGCGATGTTGTGACATACGGGATACTATAGAAATTTTATCAAAGCTTATGCCCAAAATACGATGCCCATGGAGAAATTGTTGAAGAAGGACACAACATTTTGTTGGGTTGAAGAATGTTATTGCATCCTAGATGTATTGAATAAAAATATGGTCACTACACAGATCTTGGTATTCCCTGATTGAAAAAAGGAATTTGACGTACATGTGGATGCCTCTTACATTGCATTGGGTGCAATGTTCATGTAGGCCGGTGAAGGAGAAATGGACCATATTATAGCCTTTTTGAGTAGGAAATTATCAAAGTCTAAGAATAATTATTCAATTACTGAGCACGAAGGATTGGCCTTGGTGTACGCGATGCAAAAGTTTAGGTATTATATGTTAGGAGGCCATTTCAAAATGTACATAGATCATTCTGCCTTGAAATACCTGGTCAATAAGCCTGTGTTTGGGGGGAATATCTACAGATGGTTGTTATTATTCTGGGAGTATGATTTTGAAGTCATTTTGAAGCCAAGGAAGTTAAATGTGGGGCCTCTCCATCTGGTTCGGATCGAAATAGGAGAGGAGCCTAATAATCTTAAGGAAGGGTTTCCAAATGTGCAACTCTTTGCGGTGAGCATAGAAGATAATCATTTTATCGATATTTTTCTCTTCTTGACCACGGGTATGGAACCAAAAGGGTATACAAGTCAGCAAGAAAAGGAATTAGTAGTACGCGTGGCTTATTTTTTAGTCATTATAGGACATATGTATAAGATGGGCGCAGATGAAATATTGCGATGATATGTGTCGGCTTTTGAGCGGGATAACATTCTCGCTGAAGCTCATGGGGGAGCTATGAGAGGTCATTATGTAGGTAAGGAATCTGTGTAGATGATTTTATGTGCAAATCTATGGTGGCCAACATTTCGCAATGATTCCAAGGTGTATTGTAAGGCATGCGATGCATGTCAAATAACTGGCATACCATCGTAGGGATGAGTTTCCAGTACATCCACAAGTATATTTGTAGACATTTGAGAAATGGGCAATTGATTTTGTTGGGCCAATTCAACCCCCAAGAAAGAAAATAGATCTGCACTATATCATCACTGCGATGAAATATCTAACCATATGGGTGGAACCACAGCCAGTTAAGGATTGTACAGGGCCTACGACATCAAAGTTTTTGTTTGAGTATGTCTTAACTAGATTTGGCTGCCCAAAAGTGTTGATGAGTGAAAGAGGTATGCACTTTCTGAACGAAATGGTCAGTATGTTGACTGAATAATTCCAAGTCTACCATCAAAAGAGTACAATGTATCACCCACAAGCCAATAGAACTGTTGAAGCCTTCAATAACATTTTGGATAACGCGTGGACAAAGATCTGCAATGTGCAGTGAAATGGCAGGGATGTGCACATACCCATAGTACTATGGGCTTATCGGACTACTTCTAAGAAGCTGACAGGGAAAACGTCATTCTGATTAGTATATGGGGTCGAATTTGTAATGTCGATAGAGTATATTATGCCTAGTTTGCGCATAGTAGCTCTCACAAGTATGGTAGATCGTGAGGTGCTAGAGGAATGGCTCGCGCAACTAATGGAACTCAAAGAGGATCAATTTTTTGTAGGATTTCATAAACAAGTGCAGAAGGAATGCGAAAAATCATGGCATGATCACAATATCAAGATTCACACTTTCAAGGTAAACGATCTTGTCTAGTTATGTGATAGTAAATTAACTAAATTTCTGGGTAAATTCTAGATGCATTGGCTAGGGCCATATATTATCAAACAAATTACAGATGGAGGCATTGTTCAACTCGTGAAGCTGAATGGGGAACCCTTCCTGGAAGAGTGAATGGGAGAAGGTTTAAATTATATACAGGGTATCTTGCACAATGACTATATGATAGTAGGATAAACTTAGTGCTCCAGGAAGTTGCAAGGAGGTGCGGGAATGTAAAATACACTACCTAGTTTGGAGGATAATGCAGCAAGTAGGCTATGCAAAAAGTGACAAAGAGGAAACCTATGAAGCTATGCACATGAAGTTGTGCCATGGTGGAAGGTGTCACGCAACATAGAGGGAAAGTGACCATTGGAGTTACCATTCATGACTTGACGGCTAGAATATGGTTAAGTGGAGTGGGCTGGTAGAATTTAAGGAAAAAATATTTGAAGATTTGCCGCCAAAACAACATTTATTATCAGAAATTGGAGGGAATGGTCAGATTTAATTCAAAACTCCCTATAAATTACGCATCCCAGTACAATGGAGCACATTTTGCACTCTCATAATTGTTAGTGAATTCCATTGTCTATTGCATATGAGCCAAGCATTTTGGGAGGATTTCATTGTGAGCCTCACATTTGCTGAGTTGGATGCGATAAACCAGAAGTTTATTCTTGATAAAATGGTTGCACTAAGTCTTGATGAAACCATTAGTATTGGTGATGTTTCCTCTAACACCGCTACCCCAGAACTTGAAAGTATGAAGCTCCGGCTCATGTGCCTACGGTGTCGAGGCCACCTAGTTCGAAGCTGTTACACTAAAATTTGTCACCATGGTTATCTGCAGTTAAATAGCCATGTTGTCCTCCTTGTCAAGCCTCAAACCTTTGCTCTTCATGTCAAACTTCAAAAAGAGAGAAAGTCACTTTAAAACATGTTTATCTCTGGGTACGCAAGTTCTCTCTACCTTGCCTGCGTGTACGCACTCCTAACACACTGTACCTGTGTATTTATACGCTCTGTAAGCTAAAGGTTGGGTGCGTACCCCTGTAAAGGTCAAAAGGCGCGAGTTTCATCTATAAAAAGTTACTTGTGGTCACTTCTAGAGCCTTCTAGAAGAGTGTTTGACGTGTATTGAGCGCCTCCAGATGGTTCATGCATCCCTATGATAGAGGAACTTATCCCATCAAGAGAGGAGCTACCCCATCCAAAAGAGGGAGTATCCCATTGATGTTGGAACTGAATAACTTCCTCTAGAACACTATAAATACAGGCCTTGGGCCAGAGGAGGGGAGGTTGAAAACTGAACATTCCAAAGGGTAGATGCTGCTGGAAATAGGACTTCCATTGGAAACTTGTGAGGAGAGATTACCATCCTTTCTTGTTGCATTTGGAAGTGGGTGAGCTTGTCAAAGTAGAGGAAAACTCTTGCTGGACCCTGGGAGGAACTTGCACAACACCAAGGCTCAGGTTGTAATGGTTTCTTTTTTGTTTCCTTAATACAAATAAGTCCATTCTTCTCAATGATTTGTTGTTAATGAATTGTTTCATATACTCCTTGGTCTATATGTTGAATATGCTTTGTTTTATGGAATATTCAGGTGTTATGTAATCGTTTGACTGTTAGTGTATGCAGGTCTTAAAGTGAAGGAGGAGCTCATCCGGATCAGCAAGGCTGGACTGCTACAACAAGTGTTGGATTTGAGGTAGGATCGAACAACACTTGGTTTCTCATAGAATAATGTATGTTTAGAGAAGGATTGCTCTTGTTTGTCTTGTTTGTCACTAGAGAGTCTTAGACTCCTAGGGAGGTTAGGTCTGTCCACAAAAATAACTCTTTCCGCATGACAAAAATCGTTAGTACTATCGCTTGAAATGATTCAGGTTTGTACTTAGCATTCTTTATGTCATTCACACATTAAGAAAGCGAAAACGAATACATGCATGTGCATTTGCATTTAGACTGCTTGTTGATTTGATTTAGGATAGTGCATCTAGTGTGTGTTCTCTGCTCTATGTTGAAATAATCTCGCTTCTCTTTCCTTAGTAGCTAGGATTTTCATTGCAAAAATAAGATTAAACGATTGTTTATCATCTTAGATTGAATTTTAGGAATTGTATATCTACATCACGCGATGAACCTGAAAGGAAAACTTCTTAAGAAAGATCAACTGTAAAATAAATTCAATGAACATAAAAAGGATTTGGAACCTAACACACAACATTTACAAGTCTAGGCTAGAGACGTATTCCAGCGTCATAAAGCCTGGTAACTATCTCTTTCATCGTACTTTGGGTGATTCCTCCTCTTTGAGACGACAAGTTCCAGTACGGACTTGTGCTCCCACATACCGTCAAGTATATATTGGGAGACGACAATAGGCTATATCCTTTATCCTTAGGAAGCCGTGTCTGCCACCCTATCGATTGCAATGCACTGAACACAACATTCGGGAAGATTGGCTGCTGTACTGTAAAAAGTATTCTGCAGTTTTGCGATTGATTTGGTAATCCCTCTGTCTAGATTTCCAGAGTAGTCTCTTTCGTTCCTTTTCAGACTCCTTAAAATAAAAGGTCCATCTGAGCACTTGTCACTTCAGGCTCATTAAAAATCGAAGGCGACTAGAGTCATCTTTAGCTTTCTCTCGACTCTTAAAAATTGAAAAAGTAAGTTGTGTCAAAGCATCTAAAATTCATTTAATTCGGAATCAGTTTTCCCCTTTATTTTGAGTTGATCAAGTAATCTGCAATCGTGGAAGAAAGTCAATCGAAACCCTGTCGCTCATGGAGATTAATGAGTCAACCGTCTTTGACTCCAGAAATGAAACTATTCCAGACAAAGCGAACTCATTTAACCGGATCAACATCCCCTGGTTTGCTCGGAACTTGTGTTCCAACATCCTCAGGGACTCCGGTTACTCCAACCATCTCTAGTACCCCTGCCTTTACAGAAGAAGTTTTGCGGCCACAAGAGGACATTAGAACTGATCCTAGTGTAACGGTAAACGCTTCTATTCCTGAATCGGCTCCATCTATCGCTGATTCGGAAGGTGTTACCCCTCCAACAACTATCGCTGCAAAGTCTATACCTTCTTCGGCACCATAAATATTTTACGGACCTGACGGTCTACCTATCCCACCTGGATTGATTGCTATAGAAGAGATTGTGGAGGATCCTTCATCCAGTACTCCATTGCATTTTGGAGTCAAGATCACCCTATATCCTTCTTCATTAGAAGTTAGTCTCCCTTCATCGCAAGTTCCTGTAGAATCGCTAGGAGATATTTTGGATAGACTAGATATGTTTGAACAACCGTCGACATCGAGGACTGTGTCATCTGACACAGCAACACAGAATCTCCTGCTGCTACTCCAACAATGTTCGATGGTGTACCATCTGTCCCAACTAGCTCTTAACCGGTAGATGGAGTCCATCCAGGGACTGTTTCGACAATATGGTCTGTTCCCGTTTGTTCGTCTGGAATAATATCCAGAATCTCTTATGTTGAGTCTCAACAAATTGATCCTTCGCAACAGTATCAATTTGGGCATTCCGGTCCCCAAAGTCCAATCATTCCTTTGAGTGCTGGAATGCCACCATATGGGGGGCAGTATGCCCTTTCATTGTTTCCTCTGGGAGAACAACCATATGGGAGTTCGCAATAGAATTTGAGTCATGCTGGAATTACATCCAGCGGTTGGGTGCCAATACTGCCTCAACAACCAAGAGTGTTATACTCAATGCAACAAAGCCTACTTGTGTCGAATATCCCCACTACAATGGCCATTGTGACAGTAGCGCAAGTACAAGCGTTGCCTGTTGTATGCCAACCTCAAGTCTCTAAGGTCGTAATACAACAGCCTCCTGTCTCCACGACACAACTGCAGTCACCGATTAGTGGCTCCCTAACCAGAGCAACCCAGGTTCAAACGGGTACTATTACCCCTCATCTTGGTCAAATAACTAGTATTGGACAACAACAAATGGTCTCACAACCATGGTTGGTGCAATATCAACAACCGCAATTCCAACAAGCTTACCAAGGATCTGAGCAACAAGTCTTTGCGAGTAATGGCCAGCCGTATATTCAAAACGGTCAACAACAATCATATCAAAATAGTTATGCTCATCAACCTTACCAAAGTTATCAAAATCAAAGGCATTATGCTGGCATGAAAAGACCCACTGCTCAGGCGATACCATCCTATCCTTGGTATACTTCGCTGAACCTGAATCAACAATTGTCCTTCGTGGCGACTTTAGAGTTACTAGATCTAAATCGGCTAACAAACGATCTAATTGCTTATGCCCCTTGGTGGCCGGTGATTCCTCATAAACTTTCGTCAGATATTCCTAAATTTAATGGAAATCCAGGTGAAGACCCATCAAATCATGTGACGACCTTTCATCTTTGGTGTTCATCCAACACTCTCAATGATGATTCGATTACGCTTCGCCTTTTTCAGTGAACGTTAACTGGTTCAACAACAAAATGGTACATTGAATTGCCTAGAGCTTCATTTGATAACTTCATCACCCTTGCCACAACCTTTTCAACCCATTTTTAGTTACCAATAAGGTACGAAACAGGAACATAGCTTCTTACCAATTTCAAACAGACGACAACCACTCACATATCTGATCATATGCATGAGTGGCAGCGTCGTCGTAGAATGGTAAAAACATATGTTCCTGATCAGATGTTAGCTGAATGGTTTATTAAGTCATTGTTAACTTCTATCACAGAAGATGTGGCAAAGGGAGGGGTCATCACTGAAGAGCAAGTCATTTCTCGTGCGCAATATCTAGACCTGATCTATACTCAGTCTGGCACGCTCTATGACAAAATACCTGATGCTCCTAGACCGGAATTTTCCATTCCTCCTCCTCCTAAATCAAACAAAGACTCTCATGCCGACGATGGTGTGATAGGTACGACCAGAACGATAACCGTAAAGGCTACATCGAAGAAAGCTCGTACAATTTCTAGTCAAAATGCAAATGAAGAACTTCTTGCCTCGGAGGTAAATGCCGTGTCGACTGACAAAGGAAAAGAACCTAAGCAACTAGGGGGCAAGAAGAAAAAGAAAGGGAAAAAGAAGAAATAGGAGGAGTCGTCTCCTAAAAAATCTTCTGCAAAACCTTCTGGAGAAAGGAAACCAAATCATCCATGCTTTATATGCGATGAGGATCATTGGACGAAAGACTGTCCGCATAGAGCTGAGCTTAGGAAACTCTTAAAGAATTCAAAAACCTCAACGGTATTGACTGATCCGTTTCCAAATCCAAGAACCAATTTGGTTGCTAGTGACAATGCTTCCCCATCCCAAGTGCTCATGTTGTCCATTTCGAAACAGCAAAATGATGCTTTGATATCAACATGGAATAAAGATTACGGGAATCCACAGCTGTCGAACAGCAAAGCTACTGATCAACCTAGTAGTTCGACAACAATTTCGACCGAAGTTGTGCCACCCATCATTCCTAAGCTGATGATAAAGCTGCCAAAGGGAGTAGTACACAAAGCGACATTTAATCCTCGTGCCAGAGCAGCACATAATTATAATATAGTAGAGGACCTGGCCCAATCGCCGTCCGCTATCTTGACACTTGAGGTACTGTAAAATTGCCCCTCCCAAAAGCAGGCTCTATTATCAGCAATAGGTGGGATTGACCCAACGGATTCTGATCTTGTGGCCTTTAATCATAAAGGATATGACCGTCAGTTACCAGCTCAACTTGCGTTCCTTATTCAAGTGAAAGCCCTCAACAAAACTATTCATCGAACGATTATTGATGAGGGAGCATCTACATGTATTATGTCGATGAGTTGCTGGAAAAATTTGGGCTCACCACCCTTGTCGCGATCGTCAACGACGTTGAAAACATTTGATGGATGAACATACACTCCGTACGGGATCTTAAGTAACTTGCAAGCCGAGCTGGCGGGCAAGACAGTAGAAATTGATGTTGAAGTTATCGACGGAAACCTCGATTACAACATCCTACTGGGAAGGATCAGGATATATGCTATCGCCGCTGTTGTGTCGACATACTTTAGAAAGATTGCATTTCCTTTTCAAGGAGGAATTACAATCGTCGACCAACAAACGTTTCTCCCCAACAGTTCACAAGTTACGGGAAGCATTCCGATCATCCACGGGAGCTCTCTTTCAATTCAAAATATCTGACTAGGCCTACTAAAAGACCTGACATTGATGGGTACTTTTTCCCTACCACCTCCAAACGATCTGGCGGAAGTGGCCACAGTGGGAAACTGCAATATGGTGTCTTCCATTCAGAAGATATCCGATCACGATGTTAGCATGGACCATCGTGAGGTTTTGCCTCCAAGCCCAATAGAAATATTGTAGCAATCAATATTTTTAGCATGGGAGGCGAACCCAACATTTGGATCGATAGGTATAATGAATATGGTACCCCTTCAGATCCTTGGTCGCATGTACATTCTACATATGAAGGAATTGTTCAGTCAATGATGATTGACGGGGCACCATGGGAAGATTACCACCATCATTCCCATCTTCCGGATTATAAAGAAGATTGTTCCAGTGACCTTGATCATCCTTTAGTATTTGATTTCCTATCTAATACTGTAAATACGGTGGATTCCAAGCGAAACTTGTCCAATATTGAAGAGACTATCGCCATCAATATCTCGACCAAACCAAATGTTGTAGAGAATATTCATGTCGGCAAATATTGTTCTCCTTCAGAATTGGAAATATATTACGCTCTCTTTTGCGAGTTCGGAGATGTATTTGCATGGTCATACAAATAAATGCTAGGCATTGACTCGAGTATAGTTGAACACGAAATTAAGATGTATCCAGATGTCAAACCAGTATGACAACGACTTCGGCAAGTGCACCCCAAGAAAGCCGCTGCCATCAAGGTAGAAGTTGAAAAACTTCTCCATGCTGGTTTCATTTACCTGGTTCCTCTAACCAATTGGGTATCGAATATTGTTCATGTAATGAAAAAGAAAGGAACAATTAGAGAGTGCGTCGATTATAGGGATGTAAATCAAGCTTGTCCAAAAGACAACTACCCTACACCCTTCATTGACCAGATAATTAATAAATGCGCCGGATGTGAAATCTTTTCATTTATGGATGGATTTTCTGGGTATAATCAAATAAATATCCACCCACAGGACTAGTCAAACACTGCATTTATTTGTCTGTGGGGCACATTTGCTTACTGCAAGCTACCTTTTGGTTTAAAGAACGCAGGTGAAACCTTTAAGAGGGCAATGAATTATGCCTTCCATGACATCAAAAACATCGTTCAACCATATCTCGACGATCTTCCAGCTCATTCGCGAAAGCGGACCGATCATCCGTAGCATTTGAGAGCGATATTTCTATGCTGCCGACACTATAAGATATGACTCAATCCACACAAATGTGTGTTTTGTGTTGGTTTGGTAATTTACTTGGCTTTGTAGTCTCAAAAGATGGGATTCTTCTCGACCCATGTAAGGTTAAGGCAATCATTAATTTGCCTCCACCTGCAAACTTGCTTTAGATTCAGAAACTCCAAGGGAAAGCAAACTTTCTGAGGAGGTTCATTCCAAATTATGCCGAACTTGCTAAAGGTTATACGTGTTTGTTGAAAAAAGAAGTACCCTTCGTCTAGGATCAGGTTGCGCAAGCTTCCTTTGATGCTCTAAAGGAATCCCTAATAAAGGCATCATTAATGTATGCTCCTGATTATCAAAAAGACTTTAACCTGTATCTGGCTGCGGCAGATACGACCATAGCAATGGTTTTAGTTCAAGAAGACAATGGAATTGAGCATCCTATCTATTATTTAAGTCGAAACTTAAATGATACAGAAACCAAGTACTCCTATGTTGAAAAGCTAGCTCTCGCAGCTGTTCAAGCGATACAGAGATTTCGACACTCTATCCTCTTCCGAAAAACTACCATTTTGTCAGATTGCAACCCCATGACTTATATCTTGTTGCGACAATTACTGGGGGGCAAATATTCCAAATGGATAGAAATTTTGCAAGAGTTTGATCTGGAATTTGTAAAATCCAAATCAAAGAAAGCTCTGGTATTCGCGGAGTTACTATGCGATTTCCCATCGTCATCCAACGATTCAACATCCAATGCAACAATTGTGGATGAATCTTTGTTTCTGATATCTTCGTGGTATGGAGATATAATAATCTATCTCTAGACCCAAACACATAGGCCTAACACATCCTGTTTAGAGCAACAACTTACTCGATACCAAGAAAAAGACTACATGATCATCGGTGATACACTTTACCGTCGTGGTATTGATAGAGTTCTGCGGAGGTGCCTCACCCATGAGGAGGCCGTAAAAGTCCTGAATGATTGTCATTCAGGCACGTGTGGGGGGCATCAATCTGGTTACGCTACAGCGCAAAAGATTTTACGAGCAGGGTACTTCTGGCCAACATTGTTCAAGGATTGCATAACCATAGTCAAAAGTTGCCATGCTTGTCAAATCTTCGATCGCAAAACCATAATACCACCCACGCCTCTGCAACCAGTAGTCGTTGTTGGGCCATTCTCCAAATGGGGCATAGATTTCATGACATGTAACCCCACCTCGCCCGGGGGGGCATGGGTATATCATAGTCGCAGTTGACTATTTTATGAAATGGGCCGAGGCGATGCCTACATTAAACAATCGCGGCGAAGTGACTGCTCTTTTCTTTTTCAATCATCTAGTCTCTAGGTTCGGTGTTCCACAAGCTATAGTCACAGATCATGGATCACATTTTTGCAGTCACATGATGGTTGAGTTGGCTGCCAAATTAGGACTGTCCCATGACAGCTCTACTCCGTATTATCCACAAGCTAACAGGCAAGTTGAGGCAATCAACAAAGTCCTGAAGCGCATGCTGCAAAGGATGATTGGAGTCCATAAACAGAGTTGGCACCTAATCTTGTACTCAGCCTTGTGGGCATACCAAACATCAGTGAGAAATGCGATCAGGTTTACACCCTTTCAGCTGGTGTATGGCTTGGAAGCAATCTTACCAGTTCAGTGTGAAATCTCGTCCCTCAAACTTGCAGTCGACCTTCTCCCCGGAACTTCAAAAGAGGAGGCTAGTTTCTTGGAATTAATCCAACTGGATGAAACCCATCATGATGCCACCTTAGCTAATTAAGCACATAAGAAACGAGTCAAGGCACAGTTTGACAAGAATGTCAAACCCCGTGTCTTCTCAGAAGGCGACCTAGTCTTTCTTTACAACCATGAATCCGATAAGTTGGGAGCAGGTAATTTCAAGTCTTTATGGATGGGCCCTTATATTGTTAAGCACATATTAGCAAAAGGAGCCTATGAGTTAGTGGATTATGACGGGATTCCACTGGCGCAATCCCGCAACGGGTTGTACCTTAAGCATTACTATGCTTAACTCAGTATAGTAACCCCTATGCTTTTGTTACATTTTTGTTTTCACTAAGAGCAATTGTTTTTGGTTAGGTAATCCACTTTTTCATTTGTTACAGATGTTGAACCCATTGGAATCATTTGTTGGATATGTCTACAGAGCAAGCTGTAGTTCGCATAACCTATCTTCTGTGGCCTGGGCCATCTTTGATCTAAGCGGCGAGTTAGTAAGTTTCAGAGGGGTATGTATTGGCTGATCAACGAACAACATCGCTGAATACAACGCGTTGATAGAAATCATCTCTGATGCCATTGCACATGGCATACGTCGACTTGTTGTCAGGCTAGACCCCAGCTCGTCATTCTATAGCTCACCGGTATCTATTCTGTCTGGAATCCAGCTATCTATCACATGTTACTAAGGGTCAAGATTTTGGAAAGACAATTCAATTCTATCCAATATCAACATATTTCCAGAAACTTAAACACATTAACAGATTCATTGGCAAATTATGTGTTAGATAGAAATTTGCGACATCTATAAAAGAAAAGCATTTCATCAATATTTGCATCAGGATCATGTATAACTTAACCAAAATGAAACTCTGAAAATAAAAAATATATATAGCTGTTTATGGTTTACACGTAGTGTTCTGTGTCCAAGATAAAATCGGTCGAATGACCCAAAAACTCAAAATGCTAGGGGGCCCTAGTCTAATGGTGCTAGTGATAACAAGTCATCGCATGTGCAATCATGCGTGAAAACCTAGTCCATCGACGTGGCATGCCGGTAGTATGTCGCTGTAATCTCAGAGGCAGATTGTCAGTCCTCACATCCGGGATACTGAGAGTGAGGCCTTCGATATGATCCTGCAATGCTGCAAGAGTCTCAGCCACATCCAGGTCGCGAAGGACAACCCTCCCTACAGCTTCTCCTGCTGGAATGGTAGTTGGTGCTCTCAAGCGCATTACTGCTTGCATCAGTCCGATATCTACATGAGCACGAGTTTTGATTAGTCTTGATAAAAGAAAACACAGGAACACTATTAAAGCAATAACAGGGATATGGTCAGAAATTTTACCTATAACACTCCACTGCTCACTAGCCGACAACAAACAAATCTGGGTCACCCCGGAAATCCATACCAGCATACAGACACTCAGCATAAACCATCTCCTGATGGTTGAACCACTTAAAGAAGGCATCAGAGAAAGAAACCTGTGGCTGGCCAACATGTCAGGTCATAAGGTCAACCCATCTCTACATCTGTGGTTCAGTTGGTGGCAGTAAACCAAGTGAAATGTACTGCAGCTGCATCAGTGGGATCTTCTCCAAGGCGAAAGTGGTCAAAATCGAACCATAGCCAAAGTTCTTAGATCATCTGTTTTTCACCTTGGTAAGCTATTCTTTTATCACCGGAAGTACTGCATCACACCAGTTGAACACCTTCGGTTCAAGGCATTCTAAGGCGTATTGCATATAAGATCTGTTGGCCAAGTGAAGAGCCGCATTACCAGCTAGTCTAGCAAAGGTGAACAAGATGGTCCTTAATGACCGGTCAGTGACATCTCGGATGTTGATCTTGCCGTCCCTGCTCAGCTGAGATCCTTCTCTATAGTATCGACGAATATAATCCCTCACGGATTCGCCCCCACAGGCGGAACCTGATAGTGAGAGAGGGGCACCATGCCTCGATAAACCGGTCAAAAGGTAGATGTCCACGACAGTCAAGGGGATGGATTTGCCTCTGATCTGGAACACTTGGTTGGTAGGATCCCATGCATCAAGGAAATATTGCAACAAGTTGATTTGTTGCCTCATACTAGAGACGCGGAAGAACTTGAGCAAACCACAGTTCCGCAATGCAGTTATCGTACCCGGATCATGCAAAGCAACCATGTCCTCTTCTTCATGCTTGCGTTCTCGCCATGTAACAACCATTTTGCTCTGATAAATCTCTGAAAACAAACAAGAGAAGAGTTAGGATCCTGATTTGGCAAAAAAAGGCAAAATTTCCATGAAAAAATAGTGCACAAGTTTCCCTCCTTGCGCCCATCGCACCCCAGATGTGTACTACCCCAGATGTGTACTGGGTGCGAAGCATACTGACTGGCCAGTGGCCAGCCCAGTGGCCAGCCCAGTATGCATCACACCTTTCGATATACACAAGGTGCGATTGGAGCAGAACGAATTGTTCAAACCCCAAAGGCTCAGAAAAAAAGGGAAACGTGCTCAGAATTCAAAAAGGAAAGAATGCAACTGAAGAGCACAGGTTAAGCTCCTACCTGGTCCAGGCGGCGCCAAGAATCGTCCACAGAATCTCTCGGAATCAGCTAGTAAAAATCAAGAGGGAAAACACCTCCAAAGCTCCAATAATCTCAATCTCAAATGAAATGGTAAAATGAGGGTAAAAAATTATTCACGTAATTCGAGTAGGGTATTGGTGTTTTAACTTATTTTTCAAGCATGTATTCTCATTTCTAACTAGTTTGATGGAGAAATTGAACATTTAGTACGACCGTCAAAAGAACATAGCGTTAACAGTGGGTTGAATATCAAAGACCATTACCACGAGCAATTTTTATGTGAAGTTCAAGCTCGTTAAAAATTAAACTAAGCAATGAGCAAATGTTCCCCCAGAGTTTAAGCTCATTAAAAAATGAACCAATCTCCGGTAAATAACCATTGCGAATGCATTATCATGAGCTTTTGAGCCCTAGTCATGTTCTTACCATCACCTCCACTCTGTTTTAGCTGATCATACGCCTCCATTTGATTGTTTACCCTTTTGAGGAACAACTGCGACAAGTGATTCTGTTAGCCATCCTTGTGACATTGCCGTGATTGGAAAATTCCAAACCTTACCTGGAATCAACAACTACCCAAAAATATCACTCGTTCCTCAAAAACGAGTCTCCTTTAAGCTCTTTTCATCTGACTCGTAAAATATGAAAAGATTGCCGAGCAATTGGCCTCTCTAGCTCGTTAAGGCTATCGAAAGTGCTATCCCTCCTCTAGATTTTAATCTTTTTGGACCTAAGGGATTATTACACAAAAAGATCAAGCGCTTGTCTTGTTTGGCTCGTTAAAACTATCAAAAATTCATCCCTTTCATATTATTTTATACTTTTTTGGACTTAAGGGATTATATGACGAAAAAGGATTACTGGAGTTTCCTTATCGTCCCTTTTCACACTCTCTAAAATTGAAAAAGGACCGAGTTGTCTTTGTCGTTAAACTCGTTAAAACCAATAGTGACAAACTTTTCCATAGAGACAAGAACGAGTTTCACTGTCGCTAGGCTCGTTAAAACATAGCGGCGGGTTTGCCCAAAGGGAAAATTATAGAACAAGCATATGTTATCCTCCTCAAGCTTGATAAAAATAAAGAGGTACTGGTCAGCAATGACTGGGGAAAATTGGGAAGAAAATTTGAAGAAACTTTATTGGTAGCGAGTCGCTCTTGAACATGACACTTTCACTCCATCACCACGATTGAGTCGGGTTGGGTTATTTCGTTCATCGGTCATACTACCATTGGTCCATCGTACCATCCATCTTTGGGTTTAAAGCTACCAATCCATTTCAGTGTCACCGATATTCAAGAGAAGTCGATCAGAGAATTCACCAACCCAGCTTGTGTCTCACCTGCTGCAATACCTTCACGCTTCATTCTTTCATGACTGCCACCCTGAACCCTGTATCATCAGATCATTTTCACCTCCACAAAATCATTTGCTTCGTTCTGTGTCATAGATGTGGGATTCATTAAGGCCCTCCTACGATGAGTCACTTCTTATCATCGACAGCTCATTATCCAAGAAGTTGACCTAGGAACAACCCTTTCAGTACTTTGAAGCTTGCATGCCTCAATGGCAAGTTTCTCACTTCTGGCGACATGTTTACATCAATGGCCTTCGACCGAAAGATTTTGCGTGGTTTTCAACGCCAAGTCTCATTTTTCACACCACGTGAATTGTACTGTAGTACCTTGAGGGTCATCATCATTATCGGTGATTCCTCTCGCACCTGTTAACAACTTACATCATTAGCTGGTAATCAGGCGATGTCTTTCCATGTTTGACTCTAGAACATTTTTCACATTGATCGACTTGTACTTCGGGTGAAGATTAGACGAGTTTGAAGACCCCGGATCTAGTTTCATCCATCCGGGATGTGATATATTCAGGAACATAAAGACATCAAATGTACATCATTGCTGCATAGATGATCATCTGAACCAAAGGATGATGGCTCTATCAGAATCATCAGTCTGCCACACAGACGGTTGTCTATCCTATGTACATGAAAATGAATTTATAAAGCTGAGCACGGGGATGCCCGCCTCAGCTAGATCATGAAAATTTTATGAAGATAATGTATTGTATTGTATCTTATTACAGGTCGCCTTCTAGTTCGAAAAACCTCGGATCCTAATGATAAAGCATTTCACCCAACATCAAAAGATTTTCGACCTCATGCTTTAGGGGGCAACTGTTATAGACATATTTGGGCACTGCAAACCAAATCACATATCTCCATAAACCAAGGGATTATGAGTCCCTAAAAGTGTTGTTTCATGCCCTAAAGGAACAAGGTCATCTGATTACATCATCACCCAGAAGTTCTCCACATAAAACTGCTCAGAACTGGTCAAAACTGGACCATACAGATTGCTCAGTGCTAAGGGTGAGATGCATCTCACCTGCTCAGTGCAAAAAGTGCGATGCATACTGGAAATCTCTTCTGTAGGGTGCGATGGGCGAGAGTAGACAAATGGCAGAGACAATTTGCAAGGTGGATGATCATGGAATCTTCCAGAAACTTCTCTTGTGACACTTGCCTCTTTGAATTCACCCAGGGATGAGTAAGAGATCATCAATCTCCAAGTGGAATCAAGAACTATCAGAGAGAAGACACTAATCAAAATCCCAGAAGCTGACTCACCCACCTGCAATCTTCTATATATGGATCCCTCATCCCAGAGATCCAGAGGCTAGAATCTTGTATCTTGTAAGGAAGTGCTATTGGTTTCCTAGTGGAATATCATAGTGTTGGGTGATCTAAGCTTTTCATGAGGTGAAGAAGGGATTTCATGCTGGGAGGATGACACTGGGTTAGAGCAATGGGTTGTAATCCTCTCTTCTAATCTTTATATCAATAAAGCTATTCAAGTTTTCCTCCACATTCTTGTATGTCTGATAATATATGCATTTGTGTGAGCAATATATATCTGGTCCTATATTGTTTATGATTGTATATCTCTGCACTTTGAAGGTATTATGCTGCTTTGACTTTACAGGTACTCTTTGAAGCAAAGTAATCAAGGGAGGAGCAGCAAAGATCCATCAAAGGGGAGAAGGAACAAGCAAGGAACCATGAAAGATTGAGGTTGGTATTCTTTTCTCCTCTCATATCTACTTCTCGTAAACGAAAACGAAAGTAACTTTAATCTGTTTGTTTCTAAGATAGCTACCCGTCTTAGTGGGACTAACAACTCTGCATAGACACTAGATTTCCCGATAACAGGTAAGAAATCACATAACTGATCTCTTTCATGAAACTCATTCAAATGATTCATCCCTACCCCACCTTGGAAATCAGAAGAATCTTACCCGTTGAATAACTAGTCTATCAATACTAGAACATCTAGTCAAACTAATGATATAGTCAATAATGATTTTGTTGTAACAATTGATGATGAACATATGCATTCATCTATTGACCTTACGAAGCTATCCATATTCGATGATCTACCATTTGAAGTTTTAGAATTTTTTTCAGGATAGTGGGGTACTTCAACTCCTGCTGATGGTTATATCAGGTCCTCACGTTCTTGAAAAAATCTCTGAACATGATCAAATTAGGGTTTCTTCTCTTGATTCTTCTCGTATCTTAGTTTCAACAGATGAATACTCTTTTTTTGAAGATTTTTAGAGTTTTTAGGTTGGTGATATTGTATATCATAATATGATTGCTGACTGGATTAAAGAGTCTTATCTCGTGAATTCCTCTGTAAGCAGCTAATATCTCATCTCTCTTGTGCTGGATTTAGGGTTAAGAAAAAATGAATGCATACATGGAGAAATGCTTAGGGTTTTCAAGTTTGTCATGATAGAGTTGCGGCCTGGTTGGAACAATAATTTTTGGCACGCTTTCTTGCCAACAAGCATGACCTTCTTTCCCTTATGCATGATTTAGAGGTAAGTATTTTGATTTTTGCACAATACTTCGTACTTGGCCTAATCGTTGAAATATTTGTTCTTGTAGGTCGAGAACTGTTGCGGTGGTAACATTGGAAGTTTGACTTCACATGATCCGATCTCCTCTCTGGTTAGATTATGGGTTTAGGTTAGAATAGTTAGGGTTTATACACACTTTTGTTGTCTTTTATTTATTGCAGGTAGTTTTGTTCATTTCATTAGATTATGCATTTATCTTGCATTCATCTACCTACATTTCTCTTCATTGCATTGCATTTACAAATTGTATGCATAAGCATTACATGGCCCTTTAGTCACAATTAGCTAATTTTTCTTGAATTACATTGCATTCCATTGCATTTGTTTTCTTGTATTACATGTAGCTTTCTCTGCAACATTACATTGTGCATTCATTTTACACTCACTACTATCTTCTCCTTTCATATCATACCATGGTTGTTTGCCTAACATTGCATATGTTCTCTATGTTGCATGGCACTGCATTAGAATTAACATTTTCATCTAAGACTTGTTATATGTGTGCTCCTTGAAAACCTCTTATGCCGCAATAAACTTCCCTTATGCCCCTTGGCACATTATGAAACCCTAGAGGAAGTTCTTTGGTCTCTTTTCCCTATCGCTAGAACCCTAATTCAATGGTTGCATGTGGCTATGATAATTTCTCTAAAAGGAAACCTCTCATAGATCTAGTTATTAAAATTGCGTTTTGAACACCCTTCTTATGAGTTTGACCCATTAATGACGAAAATACAAACAAGCACTTGTGTGGAACCCTAATAAGTTCATATGACCTATATTTGTAACATAAACCCTATTTCCAACATGGTCTTGAATATTTCATGATATGTTTTCATTGTCAAACTATCAGTTGGAGATATGATACAAAAGTATGGCATAAGGGAAAACCTATGTCAGAGAAACCCTTTAGTTTCTGAAAACAAGGAACAACCTCTCTCACGTATAAAATAAGTCAGCATCCCTCATTCACCCTGACACAATAAACACTTAATAAATGATGACAATTCGCATGAAAAAAGAAAATTAATTTAATAGAGGGTAAAGGATTGAGAAAGGATTCCTGCGCAAAGAGGTAGTGAAGATATGCTTGTAGTGAAGAAATGCCTGCTGGTAGTGAAGAAATGCTTGTAATTCCTTGAGTGACTCCATTGGGGTATTGAACAGGTTTTCTTGCAGTGGAGCAACACCAGAAACTTGCTTTAAATTTCTGAATACAATAAGACCTCTGCCATGCTCACTACACCATCATCAAAGAATATCTGTAAAATGTTAGGTAACTCAAAGGAGTATTCACAATGTCTATTTAGTACTTCCTTGAACCATTTAGAAGACTCGATTTGTTGTAGGGGTATAGGCAGAGATGTTGGATTCTACTAGTGGTCTACCAATTGTTGTAGCCACTAAAACACAACAAAAATTTTTCAACCTCTACATCTAAATTCTGGGTACCCTTGTGCTTTTCAAGGCCTTTGTCAATTTCCTGTGTATCATGGTGGTCAAAATTCTCTAAAAGCATTGTGCTTGTATGTCCATGAGGCAATGAAGGTTTATGGCATTTTCACATTCATTCATCTTGTAAAGGATGTTTCAGTTCTTCCTTCCCGTTCTTGTAAGTTAAAGAAATTAGTTTTTTAGGAATATTTCAAAGCTATTCTTATGTGTGCCTTTTGTATGTCCAATATTTTGAACGAAACTACAATCAAGCTAGGAGGTTTATAACCATAAAAAGTATCTCAAATATTAATATGCCAACATGGGTGCTTTTGGGTATTTATGAGGACATTCACTTCAAGTTAGAGGCTGATCAAATAGAAGAACTATTGAGCAACTTGAATGTAGTAATCATTGAAGAAGAAACAAAAGGGTGTGTAGTCGATTACCATGAGGGTGAAGACAAAGATAAAGACAAAATTAGTGATCCATTACCAGAAAATGCAATATGGCAAAATTTTTTCCTCTCCAAACATTATAAAATGAAAAGTAGGTATAGAATGCAAGCATGGACAACAAAGGGGCAACCACTTTGTAGCTTGGCCAAAATATGTTCTTAGTAATACATGAAAAATATCCCGGATATGTGGAGGATTTATATTGTAAATTAAATTGTTTTGAAGTGTATAGAATGAGGACAAGCCAAGTTTTATGTAAGATGATATTTTCTCCATACAACATGGAATTTGTACCCATTGTAAGCTAGACTTGCATAAATTTGTTAAGTGCATTCACCCATTGTCAAATGATTAACGAAGATAATGCATATTTAAGTTTGCCCCACATTTCACAAATCATTAACGATTTCTTGATAATATCATCTTGAAGCCAACTAAGGGAAATTCATAACATGCAAATCATATTGTGCTAGTGTATAAAGCAAGAAAATACTGCAGATTGGAAAACATGAGAACACCCTGTGTCATTTGCATTCAAAATTAAATGCAGAGAAATGAATGGATTATCTCTTGATGAGAGAAAGGGAAAAACAAGGACTTCATATCACTATTGAAAAATCTCATAAAACGGATGTGTCAAAATCTAATGAAGCTTTATTCACAAAATAGTCGATATGTTGTATTAGATGAACTTACTGAGATAAAGGACGATAAAGAATTTATAATGAATGTCTTAGGAAGTGCATACTCAAAGAAGTTGAACTGTATACGATTAGATTCAAAGAAGACTGATAATTATGAAGAAGGGAAAACAATTAAAGCTTCAAAAGGTGCTTGCTTGGCTTGTGATTTGTGACCTTCCCTAGCCCCTTTCACCCTTTAGTTGTAGTTCACATTCCCAGTCCACAATGATTCAACACTACTTGTTGGCCTAAGGGGGCCCAACCTAGGTTTTGAGTTAATTGTGCCAACCAACAAAACCCTAACTGTTGGTCCTTTCGGCAACAACACTGCAACTCTATGAAAACGACCCTCAAACCTTCACAAAGGTCTGCGATCAGACTTTATTGAACTAAATGAAGTAGACTGACAAATTTTGCGTAGTAAATACTAACCCTAGATCTGCTTTCACACAGATCTAATCGATTCGAACAAAGATCATACAAATTTAGCTAATATCTTCGCGAAGCCATATCATTACTTAATTCATGCACAAACATTAAAGATTTAACATATTCACACAACAATTACACCTTATTCCATAGAAAACATATCATTGAGCAATAACGCATAACACTAACATAAATAAGAATAAGAAACAAATGCAAGATATTCGACCCAAAACCAGTGTTTTTTAGGTTCATCGTTCAAATTACAAACTCTTCCACCTTGAGCACCTAGCTGTAGGGGCCCGCGCACTCAGTTGTGGAATTGCCAAAGTCTCCATGCACTCAGCTGCAAGAGCCTTCCCCTTTTGCCTAAGCACAGGAAAACAAAGCTTTCCTGCCTTATAAATTGCTTAAAGAAATAATCTTCTATCTTAGTTACCTTCTCTTGGCTCGCTATGACTCAAATATTTATAGCCTTTCTATTACAATAGCATGGCTCGCAGCCTATGGGTGAGTCTCAAAACTGACCTATCACTTACCCATACAAGGGGCTAAAGCCCCCTTGATACCTACTTAGCTGCGCGCTCTGTTTCCACATTTCGCGGAGACTTTACATTCTTTGCAAAATTCTTCTCAAAAATTGGTTAAACTAACGAAAAATTGACCCTAGGGACCATTTCCCAATAGGCCCCCAACAAAAATATGGTGATTTTCCCTCGAGTCACTCTGCTGGCACCTCGATTTTGTTATGAAGGTCACTGAACTCGACCTGCAATGCTACTACATCAACATAACCTTCTACCGCGACTTGAGACGCTTCCTCTACTATATTTTCTATCATCGGGCCTTCGACGGCTATGCGCATCGTTCTTTGTGTCTGCTGAAGTGTCTTTAACTTCTCTTGAACTAACAGAGTAAGCTGACTGGCTTCCTCTGTCCATGGCTATATTCTGGTCATGAGAAGGGCCTCTTTCCTTTTTAGGTCTTCAATCTGTGACTGTAGTTGTTTACCTTCCTGCAATCAAGTGAGGCATTATACTGGCGCCAAAGTGCGCGCAGTCGCCTTGAATTCATCAAAACTTCATTGTGTCTCTCGGATATCTATGTTAAGCTTCTGTAGGTTTGGGTGCTCCTACAAATTTGTCCATAGCTCCATGGCCTGATCGAATATCATCGCGCAGTCTGTGACTGATGTATCCAAAGCGCCTATGCTTTCCCTAATAGTTGCGCTACGCTGCTCCCAGAGCTATGTCAGAGTGGTTGGATGTAATTTCAGCTATAGTTCTAAAATCTTCATCTAGAAATAAAATGTAACTTTGCCTTTCTCATCCTTGGATGTGCGAACCGCAACAGTTAATTTCCTGATTTTTGCTGTAGCTGCAGCATCCTCCAGAATGTTTAACTCTAGAACTAAGTTGCACACTTGTGTTATCACTATCTCTGGGCTTTGACTTCGTGCTTCCAACTCTTCCTTTACTTTCAGAGCCAGAGCCTTCTCTGCGAACATCTACTCATTGTTTACCTTGAATTTGCTGATGAATGCTAGGGCGCTCTACTCTATGATCCTAAGCTCATCCGAGACCCTCTGATGCAGTGCATGGAGAGTCTGAAGTGGCAGCGTAGCTAATTTCATCCCAATGTCTTTGATTGTGCTCAATAGAGTGCGATCTTCCTCTGGTTCCATGTGAATTGATCCTTCTAGTAAGGGTCTGTTCCAGCTCCAAAAATTTCTTGCTCCCTTGTGCCAGGCTTGCTTGCACCCCACTCGCTTGCCCAACACTCATTTGAATCCTTCCTGTATTTATCTCCAACTCAAGTAGATCCTTCTGGATGCCGCCTAGTATCTGCATGTATTGCTGTATAAATTACTGCCAAAATTCTGTTGTGGTGTCTCTTACTTTGTCCCCAGTCTCATCTAGATCCCCTTCTATGAGGATCATTAGGTCAATGCACGCTTGTTTATCTGATTTGTGATTCTTTCTTGGCCTGACAATTGTCTCCTTACTGCACTTCTTCAATGTGAAGGGAGTGCTATGCTCCTCTCCTCCATCTCCACCCTACTCCGACAGTTCTTGCTCCTCAGTATGATGGGAAGCCGAAGCTTTGACTTCCTCTGTGTCGGTGCCCTCTGTCTCAACACGCTCTTTCGCATTGCGCTCTTTTTCTGAAACTACATTAGTAGCAAATTCTCACTTTTTTCGCTCAGCCAATGCTTGTGCTACTTTCTATGCTGCTTATTTTCACTTTTGTGCAATTGTCATCTATGCAAAAAAGATTTCTCCACCCTTACTGGTACTTGCACTAATGTCGTAGGTTCGCGCCACTTCGCTAGCCAAATCCCCACAATCTCCTACACATCTGTCTCAGAGACTAAGTATGGCAACTTATGCCATATATGTTTAGGGTCCTTCCTCACCCTGATTGATACATTATTGAAATCGACCTTGAACTCTGTGAAGGCCCTCAATTGGTCAAACAAGGTTGGAGATAGCCTTGGCTATTGATTGATTACTCTGTGGAGATCCATTTCAACTAATATCCAAAAAATCTTCGATTCCTTGATCCTCTCAAGATCCTTTGTCGCCCAAGCGAAGGGAACTTTGCTGCCTCTGGTAAATCCTCTGCCTGCAGAGGAAACTTACTATACTTCGACAATCACCATGCTACCAAGACAAGTAGCAATAGGAGCCAGGCATAATGAAAGGGCTTATTGTCCTCCTATACTTCGCAACAGTTCGTGAGGAATTCCTTACATAAATACTGCGCCCAATTATATTGTACTCCCTTTGTGCACTGGGAAGCCAACAACACTACTGGCGCCGTAACTTCGTCTGCACGACATTTCCTCATAATATTCCTTGCTAATATTTGGGCGGAAAACTGCACCATCGGGTCTTGAATGGAGCGAATAGAGTATCTGTGTGACCTTTTGATCAGTCCAAATTCAACTTTCATCTTATCTGCTAGCTCCTTTCCTCCACTTTTCCCTACAAAATCCTTGGCAGGGTCCGCCCCTTTATAGGGCAGCTTGGTAATCCTATGGATGAGCATATTTGTGATGTGGATGGGTTCACCGAGCCATAAACACCCATCATGCACCAGTGTGAGCAGCTAGCACACACACACAGTGTGAGCAGCTGGCGCACACACACACAGTGTGAGCAGCTGGCGCACACACACAATGTTGATAACTGTCCTCTTGAAATGTGGTACACAAAACATGTGCAACAATCCGGCCTGCTCAACACCTCTGGCCCATTTCATGGGTTCCAACCGTGTAACCCCAGTTTCTTCATAATAGATCTTCGTCATGTATTTTTTAGTGGCTAAGTGAGGGAGTCTCTCGTGGTCCACGAGATCCCAATCCTCCAGCTTCAACACCTGAATGCGCTCTAAGACCATGCCTTCAAATACAACCTGTTCTGGTAACAGTGGCATTGAGACCATAAATTTTCCGGAATCTTAGTCTTCGGTTACTTTTGACTTCTCTTTTCATGGAGGGATGTAATTTGGGAGCCGTGTGATAGGCTCTCCCTCCTCAACATCTAATTCCTCCACTCCATCACGAAATTCTTCTTCCTCCAGGTCCACGATTTTCTCCGACTGCTTATCCTTCTTCTCCTTCTGTCGAACCTCTGGGTTCTTCCTCGGTGAATGCCTCACCAGCACAGATACTTCTGCTTCTCCTTAGCAGCTGATTGCTTCAGCCTAGCAACCTCGGAGCCATAGGCACATCAGGTGAAACTTCCATAGATACAACTTCAAGGTCTTCCGCTTGAGAAACAACGACTTTAGGACTGACTGGAGTAGACATTTGTGCGAGAATAATCCTCTGGTTAATTTTAGTCATCATTGTGAATGTCGGACTGGTAACTAATTCCTCCCAAACCTTTCGATTCATACAACTAGAACAAGAGGGTTCATACACAATCGCCAGAATGCAATGTTCTTCGGCACACCAAATTGCCCAATTTATAGGAGGTTTTGAATTCAAATCCAACCATTCCCTCCCTTCTTTGATCATATATGCATCTTGGGTGACAGATCTCCAAATATTTTTGCTACCCTCTCCTCTTAATGGAACTTTTTCCATAAAATTGTGAATAGTGACTCCAATGGCTACTTTTGGACCCATCTACGTGGTACCATCCTCCATGGCGCAACTCATCTAGCGCAACTTCACCTGTCGCACTCCTTTCTTATGTTGCGCAACCTCCCTACTATGTTTTCGTCCTATTTGGGCAACATAGTTTATAGTCCCACAATCCCTTACATCTGCCTGGATTACTAATATTGTCCTCCAACCATGTAGTCATTGCACAGGGGTAGGATCCCTTGTGTACAACTTCAACCTACTTCCATTCACTTTCCCATGGAATGGCTCTCCATTCAGCTTCGCAAGCTGCACTACACCACCATCCATGATCTCCTTAACAACATATGTTCCTAACTAGTGCATTTGAATTTTCCCTAGAAATTTTGTGAACTTGCTATCATATAGCAACACTAAATCATCCAACTTGAAAGTGCGCAGTTTAATATGCCTGTCATGCCATGCTTTCTCGCGTTCCTTTTACACTTGCTGGTGAAATCCTGTAAGAAATTAATCCTCTTCTAAATCCATTAGTTGCGCCAGCTGTTTTTCCAGGGTCTCGTGATCCTCCATCTCTATGAAAGTTTCAATACGTAGACTTGGAAAAATATACTCCATTGGCATCACCGCTTCAATTCCACAAACCAACCTAAATGATGTTTGGCTTGTCAACTTTTTGTAGGTCCTCCTATATGCCCATAGCACTACTGGTACGTGCATATCCCAGTCATTCCTCTACGTGTTGCAGACCTTTGTCAACACATTCTCCAATATTTTGTTAAATGCTTCCACCGTTCCATTCGCCTGTGGGCGATTGGGTGTTATCTCTTGATGATACACTTGGAATTCCTCAAATATTGCACTGATCGTCTCATTCAAGAAATGTGTACCCCTATCACTCATCAATATCTTAGGGCATCCAAGCCATGTTAAGACATATTTAAACAAAAACTTCACAGTTGTGGTAGCTATACAATCCTTCATTGGCTACGCTTCCTCCCATCTGGTTAAATATTATGTTGTAGTGATGATATACTGTGCGCCTATCTTCTTTCCTGGTGGTTGTATTGGACCTATGAAATCAATGGTCCAATCATCAAATACCTGTAATGAAACCTGAGGATTTAAAGGAAATTCATCTCTTCGCAAAGGCTTTCTCATCCTTTAGCAAGCATCGCATGCCTTAGAATCCTTATGTAATGTCAACCACCATAACCATGCGTGCAAAATCTTCTGCACGGTCGCTTTTCTTGCGTAGTGTCCTGGCCACTCCTCCGTGTGCTTTGGCAAGGATACTAGCGCATTCAAACTCAAGAATATACCTTCGCAGTATTTCATCTGTTCCCATCTTATACAAGTGACCTACAATCATTGAAAAATCTGTAGAACAGACCAATAACTCCTTCTTTTGCTGAGTAGAATATCCTTTCGGAGCTGTACTCGTGGTTAAAAACTGAATGATATCAACAAAATGGTCATCTATGACACGTACCGCAAAGAGCTACGCATCCAACAGTCCCTCCTCCAAACTATTTGGTTCTTCAACCGTTTCAATCCTTGATAGGTGGCCAGGTCCTGCGTTCAGTCTTCCAGGCTTCGAAATCACTTCAAAATCATATTCGTGAAATAGAAATAACCATCGGAAGATTCCCTCCTCCCCCCCTTTTACGTCCCTATAATACTAGTGATTCCCCCATTACTATTGTCATTGTATCCCTTATTGTTATTGTTTTTCCCCTATTGTTATTATTATGCTCGATAGAAGCCCACTATTGTTATTTTTATGCCCTTATATTATTATTGTTAGTTCGACTTTGGTTATATTGTGACCCCTTAGACTCTTATATATAGAAAGGAAGCTTTTTCATTTATATCATCCAAGTATTTATTTGTGTAATGTAAAGGAGGTTTCCCCCCCCGAAGAGGCTGATTTCTAAGTCGTTGATCTATCTTTTCTATCTTTTTGTGAGCTGGGTCATAACATTTGGTATCAAATCTTTGGATTCTAGGGTTTCGTTGCTCCAAATAAGACTTTGTGGCATTTTTGCTATAACTTTGTTTCTGTGACGTTTCAGAAGATTAAAAAAAACCCATTTGAGACGAAATCGTTCTGAACCTCGGGTCTGAATTTTAGATCTTGTCTCACTAGACTTGTGGAGCTATGACCTGAGGAAGTTAGGGTTTTTGCAAGCTCCATAATTCCATCTCAAATAGGTCATCGTGGAATTTTCACTATAATTTGTTTTCTATGAAGTTTTAGATTCTGAAATTAAAACCCATTTGAGATGAAATCTTGGTGAACGTCAAGCCCAAATTTTAGATTTTGTTTCGCTAAATTTTCAGAGATACTGTCCAAGACATTTAGAGTTTCTATAGGCCCCCGAATTACATCACAAATAGGTGACCTTAGAACAATCATCATAAATCTCTGTCAGAGCATCTGATTCAACTTTTGTAAGAAGTGACAGAAAGAAGACAAACTATAGTTTCAGAACCAAAGGTTGAAACAGTGACACGTGGCACGTCGTACAAGTTCGCTCTATTGAACTAGTCTATAATCAGGTCATCGTGGGAGATTTGGCATAACTCTTCATTGGAGAATCCAATCTTGATTAGACTTACAGGGTTAGATAGAGGACTCAGAGGGTTACCACATGAAGAAATTTTAGACCTTGGAGATCCGAAATCACAGAGATACAATAGATTCAATATCGAGCTCCTACAAAGTGAAAAAAGGTGTGTAGTTTTTTTTAAATTTTTACATAAGTTTGGTTTGAAAATTAGTTTGAAGGTTTTCAAGGGGCATAGTGAAGAATTATTATCATTAATTGATGCTCTGAAGAAAGAAAATGGAAACACCTAGTAAGCAACCTGAAAAATCTAGCATGACTCATGAAGAAGAGGAAGAAATGAAACATGATATATCGAAATTACAGGACCAAGTGCAACAAAATTCACTCGCACAAAAAGTAACAGAAGCTAAGATGGATGGTTTAAAGAAAGACATAGAAGCTAAGATGTATGGCGTGGAAGCTAATATGTATGGCGTGGAAGCTAAGATGGATGGTTTAAAGAAAGGCGTAGAAGCTAAGATGAATGACATGGAAGGTAAGATGAATGACGTTGAAGCTAAGATGGATGGTGTGGAAGCTAAGATGGATGATTTAAAGAAAGGTGTGGAAGCTAGGATGGAAGATTTGGAGACATATTTGACAAATTGTCTACAAGAAATGCTTACTAATGGCGAAACGATAGTAAATGAAACTCATGATGAGAACAAAATAAATGTTAATCATGATTTCATAGACTCTAACGTTGGATTGAAGACCCACTTTGTTCTAAATATTGATATGAGGAAGTTTGCTGGCAAGTATCCCATAACATGTATACTACAGATGGAGCAATTTTTCGACCTCCATAATGTGCAAAACACACAAAAGGTATGCATTGGAACTTTATATTTGGAACCAAATCAGTTTGTATGGTATTGATGACTTTGCTCTTGTAAACAAATTGTCACTTGGGCTATTTTTACGGATGAAATGATATCACATTATGAGGATACAAAAAGAAACACTTTTTTTAGCCAATTGATAAATGTCAAGCAAAAGGGTTCAATGATGGAGCACATTGAGGAATTCAAAAAATTGAATATAAGGGTAAAAGATATTCCAGAGGAGCATATGATTGATGTGTTCATAGGGAATTTAAAGGATAACATCCAACATGAGGTTCGCCTTTGGGAACATGATTCATTGGAGAAGGCATTCAGGTTGGTAAGAAAAATGGAAAGAAAAATTATGGCAACAAGGAAGCCTACCACTCACAATCATAAAGATGGAAGTGTTGTTTCCCCTAGCCATCCACAACCTACAAGGTTGACACAAAAACAATTGGAAGAAAAAAGAGAAGAAGAGATTTGTTACAATTGTGATAGAAAATACACTAAAGGTCATAAGTGTGCTGAGAAGAAATTATTTTACATAGATTGTGAAGAGGAGGAAGAAAAGGAACAAGAAATGTCAGAATAAGAGGATATACACCAGGAACAAACCCTAGAGAAAGAAGAAATGAATCCGACCATATCTTGTAATGCATTGGTTGGAATTACCACTCCTCAAACTATCAAGATAGAAGGCATATCAAAAAGAAAAAGGTAATAGTGTTGATTGATTCAGGCAGTACCCATAATTTTATTCATTGTAAGATAGCCAAGGAATTGAATTGCTTCCTATATCTAGCACCAGAGTGTCAAGTGATGGTTTCGAGTGGAGGAACCATAAATTTCTCAGGAAAGTGCCATAATATCAAGCTATCCATGGGAGAATATGTATTGAATAGCTCAATGTTTTCCATTCCAATGGGTGGTGTTGTTGTTGTGCTAGGAGTCTAATGGCTACAACCCTTGGGTACTATAGCTTTTAATTTTCAAGAACTTTTCATGAAATTTTCTTCAGAAGGAAAGGGAGTTGAATTAAGGGGTATCAAAAGGAAACCCGGAAAGATAATCATCTCAAACGGAATGACAAAGCTTCTAAAGAAAGAAAAATGAGGCATAATTGCACAATTATGTTCACTAGAGGTTCCCACATTGAAATCATCTATTTCTTCAGATCTCCATAAAGTCTTGGACAATCATTCCAAGGTATTTGAGACTCCTAAAGGTCTCCCACCTATTCGTGATCATGATCATGGTATTCATTTGATTCCAGGAAGTGTTCCTCCAAACGTTAGGCCTTATAGATATCCCTATGCCCAAAAGAGTGAAATTGAACGTATGTTTGCAGAAATGTTAGAGGCTGGTATAATTCAACCTAGTCAAAGTTCTTTCTTTACTCTAGTAGTATTGGTCTACAAGAAGGATGGATCATGGCGCATGTGTCTAGATTATAGGGAGATCAACAAGCTCACTATTAAAGATAAATTTCCCATTCCTATTATTGATGAATTATTGGATGGATTGCATGGATCACTTTACTTCACCAAGTTGGATCTTCGTTCAAGATATCATCAAATCAAAATGAAGACTGAAGACATTCTGAAAAAAAATTTAGAAGTCATGAGGGTCATTATCGATTTTTGGTCATGACTTTTGGCCTTACCAATGCACCTTCCACATTTCAAGGTTTAATGAATTTCATTTTCAAACCCTTCCTTAGAAAATTTGTGTTAGTATTTTTTGATGATATACTAATCTACAACAAGTCTTGGAAGGATCATGTTCAACATGTTGACTGGTGCTCAAACTATTGGAGGGGAAACAATTATATGCAAAAACCTCCAAATGTTTCTTTGGAGTACAAGAGGTGGAATATCTGGGTCATATTGTTTCTCATGAAGGTGTTAAGGTAGACCCTAGCAAAATTAAAACCATTAAGGAATGGAAAATCCCCACATCTGTAAAGCATCTGCGAGGATTTGTCGGGTTGACATGGTATTATTGCAAGTTTGTTAAGAATTATGGGAGAATAACAACACCTCTAACAACATTATTGAAGAAAGATGCATTTTCATGGACTCCAGAAGCAACGAAGGCCTTTGAACATCTTGAAGAGGCAATGTGCCAAGCACCAGTCTTAGCTACACCGGACTTCACAAAAACCTTTTATTATGGAATGTGATGCCTTAGGAAATGGAATTGGTGTTGTTTTAATGTAAGAAGGAAGACCCCTTGCTTTCAGAAGTTGTCTAATCAAAGGAAAGTATTTACACAAAGCTATTTATGAGAAGGAAATGTTGGCAATACTACATGCGCTTAAGAAATGGCACCCTACCTAATGGGAAGACACTTCAAGGTAAAAAAAGATCATGATAGTCTTATATACTTTTTAGAACAAATATTATCTTTAGAAGAGCAACAAAAATGGGTCACAAAGATGTTGGGTTATGACTTTGAAATCATCTACAAAAAAGGGAAGCAAAATGTTGTG
>APFE031404969.1:164094-207596 GCA_000404065.3 Pinus taeda | reverse complement strand
AAGCGAAATGAAGGGGATAGGGGGCTTCTAAATTCTTGGGGAAATTTTTGGGAGTAGGGAGGGATGTTAGGAAGTAGGGGAAAGTGGAATCTTAGAGATTGAGTGAGGCGAAAGGGTCCAAAAGGGAAAAACACAGGCCCAACCTAGAAAATTGCCAGGTTGTAGAAAGAAACTAGGGTTTGTGCAAAAATGAGGATTTTGGGGAATCTGAGGGATGGGAAGTGTTTGATAAGGTACTTTAAGGATAGGGGAAGGGGTATGAACATCTGGATACAAGTTTTGCCAATGATTTGTCTGTCCAAGAGAAATTGGCTTCAAAACCCTAGGAGAGGGAAATGAACTTGCCAAGGCACAACTGAAGCATGAACAAGATGTTAAATGACTCATTAGACACTGACATGATAATGAAAACCCTATGAATGATGATAGACTCAGCTGAATAGTGACCGAGATTGACATTTGGGCAACTTTAGAAGGAGTGAAAACAAACCCTAGACCTAATGCCTAGTGACCAAATTTTGCTTGAAGACTCACTGAAATGACAAAATTTGACCTTGACACTCTAAAATCACTTTGTAAGAGCATATTTGATCACTGGAGGAAGGATGGAAAGACTGACACTAACAGATCGAACATTCTTCTATCACATGGTCAAATTTTCGACAATACTAACTTGACGGATGTGTGGGATTTGTACAATCTCGTGCAAAGTGCCCTGCTTCGTGATAGTGATAGCAGATTACTTGCCAATGCCCTCGACCAGTTCCGCCCCCTCTTCCTCATCCTCGACCTTGGAATCCTCTGCGCACTGCTCCTACGCCCTGATCATGAGGCCAATTTTCTGCCTGCATTTGGTAGGTAGGGTTTCTATCCATCATCAGCTCATAGCTCCTACAATGACGTTCATCATGTCCCACAGATTTACAGAAATTGCAAAACAATTGCTGAGAGGTATCTACAAACTTCTATAGTAAATGACAATTATCAATTGTGTGCTGTCATGTAACCTAATAGATAGCACACCACAACGCAAAACACTAGTCCCAAAGTTATTCTCTTGTTTCAGGGGAACAATCCCTCCCCCCATAATATAGTTCTTATAAACCGGGCAATGGTCTTTATTGTGTCCATGGCTCTTGCATTTCAAACACTAGAATTCAGTGCACACCTCTGGCTGGGCTTCCTTTCCTTTCTTTAGGCTCTACATCTCCAAGTGTAGGCTTTCCAGTTGTGAGTGAATCTGTTGCACTCCAAGGTTCGTATCCTATATGGGCGAGGAATCCAGCCTCATCGTAATTTCTAAGGCTTCAAATTGCGTTGCTATCTTTTGATGTGACAGAGGCACTCTCAAGTGTGACAAGAGCGACGCTATATACCAGTTGCGATGCTGGAAATCTATAATTACCATATTGGCTTTCCTGATAAGGAATTTCAACCTTTGATTGAAATGCTAAGGTGTCTCATCTACCTTTTTTTCGAATTTCTTTTAATTTAGTCATCGGCTGCGCCTCTGACTTAGGCTTTCTAAACTCCTTGTTTAGAGCTTGCTGGGTCTTTTCCAATGTTGCGGTGGGGTTTTAGTGCAGTACTTGATGTACCATGTCAATACTCGATCCTGTAAGGTTGTGACTAGTTGCGCTTTCTTGATGCTATCATCCATAATCTGTTGTTCCGTCCATACAGCTCCTACGACAAACCATAATTGTTCAGGATCTTTGTTCCCTACTCCTTTAAAAATCGACATCTTCATTGCATTCACCATATTGAATGGTGGTAGTGGAGGTGGAGGAGATGAAGGTGTAGGCATATGAGGTGGAGGTGGAGGTGGGGGTGGAGTGGACGGATGAGATATCCTCTGGATACCCTGCGTGATTAAATGAACTGCACTTTGCAACACAGTCATCATCGTCCCTTCGTCGTCATGTGAAGGGGGTTCAATGAGCGAACTGTACTCTGAGCTTGATCCTTCATTTCTTCTAAAATAATCTCCCACTTCACATAACCCCAAACATCAAGGTAAGTGCATAACCCTCCTTTCACATAACAACATTTTAATCCAAGTGTTTAATGATTTCAAATACTTACCTCGCGGTCCCTTAAAGAGCCTTCGTTTCACTTTGCTATAGCTAATATTTCTATCGATCGCGAACTCAGTCACAAAAATCCAAGAGTGTGACCAATCCAATGATCCATAACCTGTGCTATATTTCTTCTTGATGCCTCTAGATGTTGCACCAGTTCAGGAGTCCACACTATAGGGCCATCAAGCCTCCATGTCCCTTGACTATTGGCCAATGTAGACAACCACTCGTGTAGTTCGTCAGGGAAGAAATAGAAGAACGCGTCGATTTCATCTGTGTATAAATATCTCTGCGACCACTCCTGCTTGGATAATTTAGGGCTCATGTTCTCTTGAGCCGCGAACATGTGCACGTTTTGGTGAATCCACTTTTCAATCTATTTCTTTGTAGGAAACCATTTATCACACATCTCTTAGATAGATCCCGGTATTGACAACAGAACCATTTATTGGCTTAAGGGGGCCTGAACCAGGTTCAAAGTTAATCATGCCAACCAACAAAACCCTAACTGTTGGCCCTTTCAGCAATAACTTACATAGTGTAGGATGCAGTCTCACCCAAAGTAATATTGGGGGATGCTAGAACCAGGTTTCTGCATCCAGAGACCGCATGATAAGTAACCTAAAGCCCTCATAGCTCAGGTCTTCCTTCATGAAGATATAAGAATTTCTATGGTCCGTTACTACAATTCTATGAAAACGGCCCTCAGACCTTCGCGAAGGTCTACGATCAGACTTTATTGACCTAAATGAAGCAGACTGACAACTTTCATGTAGTAAAAACTAACCCTAGATCCGCCTTCACGCAAATCTAATCGATTCAAAGAGATATCATACAAATTTAGCTAATATCTTCATGAAGCCATATCATTACTTAATTCATGCCCACACATTAAATATTTAACATATTCGCACATCAATTACACCTTATTCCATAGAAAACATATCATTGAGCGATAAAGCATAACATGAACATAAATAAGAATAAGACACAGATGCAAGATATTCGGCCCAAAGTCAGTCTTTATTAGGTTCAATGTTCAAATTACAGACTCTTCCACCCTGCACACCTAGCTGTAGGGGCCTGCGCACTCAGCTATAGACTTGCCAAGGTCTCCACGCACTCAGTTACAGGAGCCTTCCCCTTTTGCCCAAGCATAGGAAAGTAGAGCTTTCCTGCATTAGCACTTGCCCAAAACAATAATCTTCTATCTTAGTTACCTTCTCTAGGCTCGCAATGAATCAAATATTTATAGCCTTTCTATTACAATACCATGGCTCCCGGTCTATTGGTGAGTCTAAAAAACGACCTATCCCTTACCCATACAAGGGGCTAAATCCCCTTTGACTCCTACTTAGCTGCATGCTCCGCTTCCACATTTCACAGAGACTTTACATTATTTACAAAATTCTTCTCAAAAATTGGTTAAAATAACCCAAAATTGACCCTAGGGACCCTATCCCAACACTACTCTTCAGAGATGTGACTTGCGACCTCACTAAGTTCAGTGTGTACGATAAATTCATAGCACAATTTGATCCTACAACCTGATTATCTCTAACACATGAGAGAAAGACAATGCACATTTCTTGTATGTGACCTCTTCTCTAGCTATCATCATTATTCTCATTTCGGTGCTAAGAATCCTTTCCCTTTGTTACCCTCGCTCTTTGGTCTCATACACTCCCAGATTCCAGACTCAACACTTATGGTCCAATACACCCATCTTTTACCATACCACGTTGGGTTTTTGTTAGGATTCTATGTCGAACCTCTTAAAATCTACTAAGGATCATTGTATTGATCCACCCAAATCAAACCAATAGTTGAAACCGAAAATCACATTCATTAACCACCAGAATGTATTGGTTATAATTCAAATTAATTCAAAAGTGGTAGCTATCGTTTTGGTTTTAATCTTATTATGCACTGGATAGTGTCATCATGGGGTTTAAGCCTTGAGTAGGATTAACCCACTTGTTCCCTTCATCACCAATTGAACCTGTGATTTGGGAATCCCTTTCATCAGGTAGTGCATTGTTATAATTAAAAGTGCATACTCGGTTCGCAACTAGCTCTCATATCGAAAATCGCTCTTCCAATTCTTAGTAAAACTATGAATGCAGACTGTGCCTAAGTCACTAGTCACATCCTCATTCCTCAGTGAAATTTCCCCTTTGAGTTGCGAGTTGTGCTTGTATGATCACAATGAACCTTTGGTCACATATCACAATCTTATAATACATCTAAAGGTGTGACCAACCTTGTAGAATGAGCTTGCAACTTAGCTATATTTTCTCCTCTTGAGGTTGCAGGTCACATTTTCAGTCCCCAACACTGCAACTGAAACCCGCAACGTACCTTATAATTCATACTTGTGACCAACATAAGCACTCTTTCCCTAACAAATCTGATCATCTTGGCCCTGCCAACTCCTAACATGCTCATATTTGGAAACCAATGCAAGAGTGATGCAAAACAATTCCCATTCATCAAAGGTTAAGGTTAACAAATGCAATAAATGTATATGTTAAAGTAATACAATGAAGGAGACATCATGCATGTAGGAGATGATCCATGACAATATTTTTGTAGCACAGTGCACAATTTTTTCATATATACATGCAAGGAAGTTAAAAAAAATGATCCCCAGGGCTACTTCGAACATAAAACTTCTAGGACATACTGAAGAGAAAAAAGTTGGAAGAAAAACCCATACTCTGAAGCCAATGCATAAAGAAATTCTGATGCCCAACACTTTAGTATTTGATTTATAAGTCTATCGTGCTTAACTGTAGTCACTATATTATGAATTGGCACATAAAGTACTCAGTATGTGTTGTCTATATTTTTGCTTGTTTTTGTGTGGTTTTAATTCCAACTGGAAGGTTTAAGCAATTGTTGCTCCCACAAATTTGGTTTCTATATGGACACAAACATTGAATGTCTTATCTCCCAATTAGCGATGAGGCTTAAACAAGCTGTATTAGTTTTATTGAAGAACAAGAATGAGGGCATGATCTAATCCTAGTTTAAGAGGTATTTTGTTTAGTGACAGACTATCGACTAGCTGCAAAGAAAATATCATGCAAAAACTAATTGGCTTGTGATAAATAATTTTGATAGTTTATATCCTTATGGAAATTTAGTATTTTAGAAAATATACAAAGCCCAAGGGAGTGAATCTGGACTGTGAAGATCTTGTTATCTAAATCACAAACCGTTGAATATTTTTGTACTCGAATCTCCAAGGATATGTTGAAGAAATTTAAATATGCATTGGTATACGGTTCTAGCGCAAAACACATACCAGAAAGAGTTGGGAAGAATAGTGAATTATAGGATGGGGATGGTCTCAAATGCCTTACCTTTGTTTATTTGAAATAAGGACATGATTTTTAGCAAGGGAGTTCTTCCAAAACATGGTTAGGGAAGCTCAAAATGATATTGCATGAGCTATACATACCTTGATAATATTACAATATAGAAAAGGACTGAACAGGGGTCCAAATTAACATCTTGATTTTAGTTAATATGTTATATTCTTAGTATTGTTCTTTGACTGCAATATACATGACCATGTGATTTTCTTGCAGGTGAAAGGAGGGATCAATATTTTTGATCTATTGAAAAGGGAGATAGGATTGAGTTGAGAGAAATAACCTTGATATTGTTAATGCACTAGAAAACTGTCTTACAAGAAGCCCATGGGGAATTATTTTTAGCTAAGGGTTTCTCACAACGAATGCACAACTTGGGTTTCAACTAGTAGGAAGACTGGTTCCTTACAGGCTTCTAGGACCATTCAACAATCCCAAAGGCACAACATCACAAGATGAATGAACGATCGATTCCATGAAAATGAGGCACAAACACAATTGACATACATTCTGCGAGGGTTGGATCAATTGTCACATAATGGCCCCATATAGCTTCCCAAGGTACTATGTCAACCAGGTTGGAGAGTGTTGATATTGGTCTTAAAGCTAATCTACTTGATGACATGCATAGTAGCAGGAAAATGTACATTCAATATAGAAAATGAACATCAAAACTCAGTTCATTAGCTCATGCAAACCTCTATGGATTTGCAACAACATTGGCAACAAGTACTTTCGGGTTTCAAATAACCATCACTACTCTCCTCATAATTTCTCTTCTCTCATAGTGTAAATGATTCTTATCATAATGTCAATAGTGATGTAAATATCAATTGGGCATGTAATAGTCATTAGACATGAGAAAGTCATGAGGGTAGGAAAAAGGTCATGGTAGGTGAACAATCACATCATTTCTATAAATATACCCTCATGCACCATTTGTAGGGGACTTTAGCACTTGAGCGAGGACTAGCATTAAATAGTTGATTTATGCTTAAGGATCTAGAGGCACTCATCTCTTGGCATATAGTAGGGTTGAGTTGTGGTGAGGCTAGGGTTTCACTTTGAAAAATGACAGGAAAAACCCATGTTCCATTGTTGGGATTTGATGGTTTGCAGGAGATGTACTTGTATTTGCAACAACATTAATAAGAAGTTCTCCTCTTGTGACATTGATTCCTATGCACTTCCATGGTGGTTGTAATAGCTATCCTATATTTCCATTATGTGTGTTGGTGTGCTTTCATGTGGGCGATTTGTCTATTAACTAATTCATTTCTATTGCATTTATATTTTCTTTCGAATCTTTGCTCATGTATTCCACGCTATGCCACTAACTTATTGTAAACTGACTTGCAATTAACCTATGACACTTTCGTATTCATGCTGTATGAGATGGTTTTATCTCACTAATCCTTCACGGGACAAGCTTTTTCTTATTGTTTGGTTGTTACATTCTTGTATCCTATTCGACATTTATTAATATTAGGTTGACCACATTCCCATTGTCCATCCATTTATTTCTTTCCCTCACTCTAACATCTCCACATTTAACAACTAGGAGCAAAACTAACATGGTGGCAGTTGGGCCCACATACTGGATGGGGCTCCTATCCCAAACAATGTGAGGTCTAATTGAGACTTCACACCGGGTAGACCCCCTAGCCGTTGACAAGATTTTATTTTATTTATTTTATTATTTATTTATATATATTTTCTTATTTATTATTATTATTATTTTGTTTTTTGTTTTTTGTTTTTTTTTGTTTTTTGTTTTTCGTGTCAACAAGACTCTATATGTGAAATTCTCCTTATTGTGCCAGAAAATATGTTTGGAACTTCCACCCATGCTCTTTTAGAAATAAAATATAGGTCCTTGTTGGCTACCTCTAACCATCCATCTCCAAGATAGGTGGGTCATGATGCCCAAATTGGTTTCCATCTTTTCTAGTTGATCACCACTAACTATTCTTGTTGAGTTAACCTACATTACTTGTTACTTAAGTTTATTATTCTCCTTTGATTGATGTTTTCACCTATTGGCCTTTTGAAATTTAAGGATCATCATCTCCTCTTCGAGTTGATAGGATTCATCTTCTAGCTTAGCTACATCACTAACTCCTTTATTTGTTGGTATTCTTTTCCACCGATGTGCTTCAATTATTTTTTTCTCTATCTCCTACATTGCATGTGATAGGAAAGGAGTAGGTAAAAACTGTACCTTAGGAGGCACATCCTAGTGAGTCTTAAAGATTTTGGTTGTAGCCATCTTCTTGTAGAAGGCCTAGTTGTTCCTGTGGGTTGTGTTCCTTGTTTTTCTATGAAATATTCCGCTTCTTTAGCCTGCTTCAATTGTGTATGAAAAGTTACTTTTGTGCTTTCTATTGCTATGTATGAGATACTTTTACCTGTTCCTATAATGTTGCTTGTGGTGGTTTTTTCTAAAATTCTTCATGTACCATTCCTTCTTATAGTTTGGCCCATGGCATTTCTTCTTGTAGTGGTGTTTCCAACTATAGTATTTCCTATAATGTTTCTTTTTATAACCCTGCCTATTGTATCCCCACCTCTTATTGAGAGGTGCCTTATTATCCCCCCTACAACTATTTGTAAGATGATTCCTCTTCTTCTTATAGATCTGTTTATTCTACGAAAATGTTCCATGGTGCTCCTTAGGGCTAGGTGTCTCTTTTACTTGGATTACTCTCTGAGAGACCTTTTTCTTTTGGGTGGGCATCTTCATCCTTGACTTATTCCTCCTAAAGGTTTGATGTTCGCACATGATTACCAGGGCCTTCTACTTAGGTAATTGGTGAGCACCAGTATTGCAGCAATAACACTATAACTCCTGGGCTGCATACTTTACTCTTATCAACTCGGTAGTTCGTAACAAACTTGGAAGCGTCGGTGCTGTATGCACAAGTACTAGTTCTTACTGCAGGTTGTCACTTGGTCAGCCGACACAAGATCACTAGGAGATCAAGCCAACTTCTATGGATTCCAAAAGAAGCTCTATATGTGACAAAAGGAAAGAATGATAGATGTTATTCTAATTGCAGAAAGGAGAAAGTCTCTAATGTAAAGCAAACCTAGTGAACCCTAATTAACCAACTAATTCTACTTTTGTAGAAAGCACTATGAAAACCATGAAAGGAATGCCATTACCTATTCAAGGAAGTAAACAACATCTAACTATGCTATTTCTGGAAGTAAATAAGCAAAAGACATATTTTTGGATTTTTATGTATTTTTATGTGAATTTGACATGCAAGTAATTTATTGTGTGTGAATGTGGCAGCAAGTAGGTGGCACTGGAGGGTGGCTTTGGGACTTGAGAGGATGTAGGATGGTGTGGATGGGTCCTAGGAGGTCTCAGGTGGCCTTCTGGAGGCTTTTCCCACACGGCCTTCAAAAGAAAGCCTACAGGAAAATCTACAGGAGGACACAGGAAATGTACAGGAGGAAAATAGGGCCACTACAGGAGGCCTACAGGAGGAGGTTGAGAGCAGTTTTCACTGTTTTGAAGGTGTAAGAGTGGGTGGAAAATGTGGATGAAGGTTGGAATGAGGTGTTAGGGTGCCTAGGGTCTACCAAGAATTTCCAGGAGAGAGGAATATTATTGGGGTTTTCTCAAGGAGAGAGGAAGAAGTTCTATGGAAAATGCAGGAAACTAAGGTAGAATTGAGGTGAGATTTGGGCGACCTTTAGGGCATGGATCAGATGGAGGATGTGATGGTTGATAAGCTAGCCTGTTGCAAGAAGAGATCTACTACAAAGGAACTGACAGTCAACCAATAAGATCAAACAAGCAATGAAATGAGTGCATTTAGAAAAACAAAGTTTTGCATCAAACTAGTCTAAACTGTGATCTATGAAAGGAAATGTTGAGAAATGCTACAAGAAAAGAAAGCATGAAAGAAGACTATTAAAAATAAATAAATGAGCATAATGAAGAATATCTAAAGCAAAGCAAAGCTGGACTATTAAACTACTAAAAAGTTGCAAACACTAGGAGTCCTATGATTGAGGAAAATCTGTGTTTTTGGGGCAGCAAGAGGGTCTTTGCCTCAAATCATGGTCCCAAAGGGAGGAAGAGAGGCCAGGGCACTATTTCTAGCCTTTTGAATCTTCTCTTCATCACTACTTAACTTGCTATAGAAAGCACAAATGGAAGCAAGCTACTGAATCATCAAAAGCAACCTATTCTTAACCATAAAAGAAATACATTTAATAGCAACCTAATCTACAAACTGAAATAAAACATACAAATACAAGTGAAGAAGAGCTTGGCTACTTTGATTGGGCCCTAACCCAAGAGCTTTAGCCCTATGAGGTAACTCAGTGCTAGCTCAAAACAGATTCCATCTTTATTATCAAAACAATAACAAGATTACATGAAGCTGTCACAAAAATAATAAGCTCGAAGTTGGAGTAGAGTTTACATAAGAAAAAATCCAACAAAAATCTGACAAAAATCTGACCCTAGTGAAGCCCTAGGCCTCTCTACTTATACAAATGAAGTTTCCAATAGATTCCTTAAAATCAGGGAGGCTTGGCTCCCAAAACTTGAGATAATCATCAGTCATCCTCCACTTGTTCGGCTGCCTTCTAGTGCATGATTTCGCTGCTTGTACTCCGAGCTGAATGAAGGGGACTTCGAAGTGAGGAGTAATAAATGAGGGAGATTCCCTCCTATAAGTCCTCTCCTTTGTCCACTTCGAGTTATTGCTTCCATTTGTCCACTGGATCCTTGACTTTGACCTCAAAATTCATCAATAATCTGCATTAAACACATGTTAGACCACATGGCATCATAACTAACTCAACTCACTCCATAAGCATAATTATAATAAAAAAATCATACAATAAGCTAAGAGAATGGTTGATTTGACTAGGTTAGGAGGTAAAATAAGCCCATATAATTACCCATTTATGAGGCTCAACATCACCCCCTACTGAAGGTGTTGCTCATCCTCTGAGCAACTTAGTCCATCTCCTCATCTTTTATGGCCCTGGTGGCCTCCATAGCATCCCGAGCTTCTGATGTGGTCTCCTCTTCCTTGTCATATAATCCTACCTTCATTTCTATCTCTTTCCACTGCTCCTCCTCTTCTTCTTCTCTTCCGCCTTCCAACATTCCTAATAGCAGTGGGGGACTTAGTTTGAGGCCAATCCAGTTGATCTTCAACCTCTGCATGGAGCGCTTGTACATTGGCACTCTTCTTAATGCCTCCTTTATCCTCATGGGGGAATGATATTCCCTAATCTACAGACTTTGTGGTAAGGTGTTACATCTCCTCATGCATGCATGTACACAGTCATCCCCAAGTAGCCTTTGCATATCCTCAAAGTGTGCAATGGCTTGCGTCTGATCACTTATATATCTAGCGGCAATCTGAGGATTATTGGTGAGTAGGTTGTGTGTGCTAATGAGTGCCATGGGATCTGATGGCTTAGCTCTTATCATTAATGGCTCATTCTTCTCTTTTATCATCAATCTTCTTATTTATACCGCCCTCAACTCTTCATGGTTCATCCATGAGGCCATGGCCATTAGTTGCAGGTCCCCTAGCCTGGCATTGGGGTTCCACACATTCATGTCCGTGAGGGCCATGTTATGTAGGTATAATTCTGCCATCTTTGCCTTATCCTCTAATGTGCTTTGGTCACACAAAACCATAAACTGCCTGTAATCTTGGAAAGGCATTGTGCCTCTTTGTGCCAAAGTCTTTATCTGAAATTGTAACCATTGGTCCTTGAGATATAGGCCATAGGATTTTGCTGGTGTTCTACATTGCAATGCCTCCATGGAATAGCTGGCCATGCATGCAAGCTGGGTCTCTTTCTCTTGCACCCGCCTCCTTAGCATTTCATTTTCAGTTTCAAGGTGGCTTCTTGTAATTACTTCCATGTGTCTGATAGCACTCAACTCTCTTCCCATTTCTCTAAGTTTGTTTTCCATATGGCCAATATCGTCAACTCCTTTGGATTTGGCTATTTGCATCCACCTATGTGTTATTCTCTCTTTCTCTAATTCAAAGAATAGTGGAATTGCATATTTTTGTGGAATTTAACCTTCCTCCCTCAAGTATATTGTAGTAGGAGGCAAGACTAGGCTGGGGATTAGGTTCTTGTAGCTTTGTTTCTTCCTCCTTTACTTGTGCTGTCCTTCCATCCTTTCCTCAAGCTTTTGGGTCTCCTGTAGTTTTGACAGTGTCTCCTGTAGAACTGTTTGAGCCTCCTGTAGGACTGTTTTTGGGTGTTGTGGTTCTACCTTTTCTTTCCATGTGGGAGATATATGAGTCCCCCTTTCATATGTGATAGGTGCCTTGGAAGGGGATTCTTTTCCTTAGGCAGAGGGTGAATCTTCAATTGTAATTGGCACTTTTGAAGAGGGTTGAGGTTTGCCTGTTTTGATTCTTGTGCTCTTCCTAGCCTTGAAATACATGGAGGCCTGCCTTTTCCTCTTTTGCTTTGGCTTGATTAGTGTACTGAGAGCAGTGAGGGAAACTGCTGCCTCCCTTTCTAGAGTCTCAGGGGACCCTTCTCCTTGTTCTGCCTTTTCTGCCTCTTTTTTCTCCTCCTTGTGTCTCTTTTTCTGTCTTTGTTTGCTCTGTTTCTTCAGCTTTCTCCTCCTCTATCTTAGTTTCTTCCTCCTTCCTTCCTTGTTCTGCTAAGTCACCAGTGGCTTCACCTTCTCCCCCTTACTGCTCTTCCTCCTCACTGCCAGTAGGACTGATATCATAGGTTAGGGCCTTTATGTCACCCCTCCCATGTTATAGGGAGTGTAAATGTATGGAGGCTTCTTCCACCAGGATTTTGATTAACCCATGGTGAGCTAGCTGCTCTGAATTCCCTTCTTGAACTTTAGTGCTGGAGTCAATGAGGGACTGCAGGAGGAAGTAGGGGATGCTGAGCTTCTGAGTGGCTGGAGTGTCCATGCCATACCTTGCTGGAGTGTCCATGCCATACCTTAATTCATGAAGGATCCTAAAGTGATAACCATAGACAATGCTGTACCTCTCCTCACAGGAAATGTATTTGATTATTTGGTGGCTAACCTCATCCCAAGGATATGGTATGCTAGCCCTTCTAATGCCATTTTTATCCTCTACAGGGGTTTCATTGTTTTGGAAAAAAGTTTTTCTTGGCAGCCTGGCCGATTTGTTTCTCAACCTTACTCCAAGGCAGCCCAAGAGGAAGGGTAGTGACCCTACTGATAAATCTAGGGGTTATATCCATGGAAAGAACTCTAAAGGTGACAGTGGCATGAGTTCTTGAGTGGGGTACCAGAGAAAGAGAAAAATCTTGGGAAATATCCTCATCAAACCCTCAAAATTTCTCAAAGAAATTCATCCAACTTGCCCTTATGAAGATGTCCACCATTGTGGATGTGCATGGAGCCTGGTGGAGTTGGTGGGCTCCTTTCTCATAAATCCTCTTGTCATTTTGTTTATACTATTTTGGGATTCAAATGTGGAGATGGAGACAACAATTTTTGAGAAAAACAGAGAAACAGAGGAGAGTGTGTTTAAAAAAAAAAATAGATTTTTTTTTATGTCTTTCCTCCTCCTAAAGGCTTTATTTCCTCCTGAAATTGAAACCACTGCTTGCATATATTGATATTCAATGGGAGCATGCATGGAAGCTACCTCCTCAGACCGAAAATCATGCTAAAACCTTTGTTTTCTCCCTTCAAAACAACTCACTGCCCCTCCTGTAGAAGCCTACTGTCCCTCCTTTAGAATTCCTGTAGGTGCTCCTGTAGAACCTGTATGTGCTCCTGTAGAAAACTCCAAGAGCAGGAATATGGGAGAGATCGATGGAGGAAGATGGTTATGATGCTATGGGGGCACACAAGGAGACTGCTGTAGCTGAGTTACGAGGAGAGAATGAAGGAAAAGGTGGTGAAAGTGCTCGAGGAGGGGTACTTATTACCCTTTATGGATATTTCCGATGATGGGGGTGAGTTGGCAAAGTATACTTTGGCCATATTCAGACCGTTGTTCCCCACCTACCTTGTCATAATGGCCCCTCCTAGTAATCATCCCTCATGATTGCATTAGAGTTCACACTTCCTCCACTACCTGTCCTTGACACCTTTCTTGAGTTGACTGTGCGCACGTGTGGGTGACATCTCGGATGAGTGGAGTTAACTAGATGAATATGGCCAAGTTAACTGGCCACCTTTCCCTCATTCCATCTCGTTGATTTTGCATGATCTCTAATTACACAAATGCAAATAGAAGAGTGGGTTAGTTACTTACCTGTGATCCGAATGTATTTGCTGTGAGGTACTGCGGCTCTCTCTTTGTTGCATGCCTTTATTTCTTTTGATGCATGCTGTCTGCTTACTGATGTGTGACTGTGTCTTGTGTAGGTTCTTCTCTAGCTGGATCTCAGCTTCAGGTGTCTTCTCAACCTTCATGTTTGCACTTTCTTGCTGCTGGTACTGGATTTTAATGGGATCAGCTGCTACATGAATTCCTACAGGAGCTCCTGTAGCTGCTTCTCCCCTTGAAGCTTCAACTTCTTTATGTGCTTGTAACTTTGAGGATGATGCCAGAGATGTAGATAGAGATGGACACGTAATAGGTAAGCTTCAGGTGAGGTGGATGGTGCTGCTTCCTCTCACTTTTTTCTTTGTTTGTTTTGTTTTTTTCCCTGAAAAACTGTTTTTTCTGTGTTTTTCTTACACAGGAAGAAGAATGATGCTTGGGTGTGATGTAGGCTTGGGAATGATGGCAAGGAGGGTTGAAGACTATAGGAGGGTTTATAGGTTCTTTATGAAGCTTCCTTGTCCCTCAAAATTCCTTTTAAATCCATTTCTGGCTCTCTATAATTCCTACAGGAGCCTCCTGTAGAAAACACAGAGCCTCCTATAGAAAACACAATTTTTGAAAAAGAAGCATAGTGGGGTGAAATAAATGCCAAAAATGATGGAGAAAAGTGTGGAGAAGATAGGATAGGTTCTGGTGTGGATGTCAGGGTTCCTTTGGTACCTTTTTCTGCTTCCTATAGTCCTCCTGCAAACCTATAATGCAAATGAAAATTCATTCTTCTTTTTCCCTTTTTTTATGAAAATAACTAGGGCCCTTGAGGGAGGTTTTCACCCTAGTTGCCTGCCCTAGGCATCTCCAAGGGAGGTCGTCACCCAGGGATTTTTTTTTTTTTTTGGTCATAACTGGGCCGCCTGAGAAGAGGTTTTCAACCCAATGATGGGACTCAAGCGCCTCATGGAGGTTTTCACTTGAGTCCTTATTTTTTTATTTCTCGTTTTCTTTTTCTTCAGTGAGTGGGTGAAGTGGAGGCTAAGACATGCTCCACTACCATCACTGTCTTATTCATATCTTCAATGAACTCTCACTTGGAGAGGGATTTCTTGTATAATTTCAACCGGTGTCCATTGAAAAGCATGAGGATGGCTTCATCATCAATGGTTCTGATCAAAACTGAACCATTGTCATTACATTTATCCACAGTGTAGGGTCCTAGCCATCTTGACCTTAGCTTGCCTTTGAAATATTTGTATCTTGAATCATAGAGTAGTGCCCAATCTCCCTCTTGGAATTAATTCTCCTTGATATTTTTGTCATGCCATATCTTTTGCTGAAGCTGAACTACCTCTGTATGGAGAAGGGCCTGCAATCTATGTTCATCCAGTCCATTGAGCTGAAGTAATCTGTCTTTCTGTGCATGGCAGAGGTCTAGGTCCAGTTGAGCTGCCATCCTTAGGGTATTGAATTCAAATTCTATTGAAAACAAATCTTTCTTCCCATAGAATAGCTCATAGGGTATGAACCCTATGGTGGTCTTCCATGTTGTGTTGTAGGCCCAAGTGGCCTCAACTAATTTGTCCGCCTAGTCTTTTCTACTGCTGCTTACTACCTTGGTCAGGATCTCTTCCAATGCTTTGTTAGTGACCTCCACTTGCCCATTAGCTTGTGGATGGTAAGGGGTTGAAGGCCTGTGCTTGATTCTATGATGTGTTAGCAAGTTTTTAATCAAATTGGAAGTGAACTAACTACCTTGATCTGTGACCAACTCTCTTGGATACCCGTACTTATAGAATATGTTTTCTCTCAAAAACTCAGCTACTTTTTCCTCTTTCGCTGCTTTGATTGCTTTTGTCTCTGCCCACTTTGTCAGGTAATCGGTGCACACAATGATATATTGTTTCTGCTTTCAAGGAGGGATGATAGGACCCACAAAGTCCATGCCCCACTTCTCAAATGGCTCAAAGGTCACTTGAGGTTGCATGGGCATCTCATCATTTGGAGTAGATTTCCCCATCCTCTGACACTGATCACATTGGTTGGTATATCTCCTCACATCCTGATGAAGGGAGGGCCAGTAGTAGTCTGCTTGCAATATCTTGAAGGCAATTCTTTTTGCTGCAAAAATGACCTCCACAAGGCCCATCATGATAGGTCAGGAGGATGTCAAAGACTTCCTCCTCCCTGACACATCTTCTCAAGATCTGATCTGGGCCAAGTTTGAAGAGATTACCCCCAATCCAGGTGAAAGGGTGCTTTTTCTTACTATCTTGCTCTTCTCTTTTGAGGACAGGTGTGGTGGGAACTGTGCTGAAACCAAGTAGTTTGCTATATCAGTACACCACGGAGAGAGCACTGAGATAGAAAATATATGTTCATCTGGCATTTTGTCATCCACCATTCCTTATTCACTTGTAGGCAAATTTACTCTAGACAAAAAGTCAGCAACAACATTTTCTTTACTAGGCTTATCAATAATGGTCAAATCAAACTGCTGTAGTAAAAGCAACCATCTAATAATGCGAGCATTTACATCTAGTTTGTTCATTAAATATCAAATTGTAGCATGATCAATGTGCACAAAGGTTTGATAGCTTGTGATATAATGTCTGAATTTGTTTAAGGAATGCATGACAACTAGGAGTTCCTTCTTGATCACTGTATAGTTTAACTCTACCTTTGACAAGTTTTTGCTTATAAAGTATATGGCATAAGGCAACTTTTCATCAATTTGTCCTAAGGTTGCTCCTATTGCTTTGTTTGAGGCATTTGTGTGAATGTGGAAAGGTAGGGCCTAGTTTGGGCCTCTCAGAATTGGGGCAGTCACGAGCTTGCTCTTAAATTTATCTAGGGCTTCTTGACATTTTTCTGACCATATGAACTCGATATCTTTGCCTAAGAGGCCAAACAAAGGAGAGGCTAGCTTGCTAAAATATTTAATGAATCTCCTGCAATATCCAGTTAAGCCTAGGAAACTTCTGAGATCTCTCACCTTTTGAGGAGGTGGGACCCTTTGGATGATGGCAATTTTGTTGGGGTCCACCTGCAGTCCTAGCTGAGATATTGCATGACCTAACACGTTCCCTTGAGTCATAAAAAATTCACATTTCTCCAGACTGAGTGATAGGTTCATCTCAATACACTTGTCTAGAACTTTTCCTAGGTTAGATAAAGCTTCCTGAAAGTTAGACCCATAAGGAGTAAAATCATCCATGTATATTTGTACTGCATCATGAACCAGTTCGGAAAATATACTCAATAACACTCTTTGGAAAGTGGTTGGAGCGTTGCAAAAACCAAAAGGAAGGACCCAGTATGAAAAATTACCCCAAGGACAAGTGAAAGTGATCTTATCTTGGTCTTCCGGGCTGATTTGAATCTGATTGTACCCGCTAAACCCATCTAGGAAAGAGAAAAACTTTTTCCCTGCCAGACCGCCTAACACTTGATTTATGAAAGGTAAAGGGAAATGGTCCGTTTTAGTGGCTTTGTTCAACTCCTGATAGTCGACATAGATTCTCCACTTACCATTTTTCTTTGGCACTAGCACCAAAGGAGAGACCCATTCACTATCAGAGATGGGATAGATGAATCCAAAATCAAGCATTTTCTGCAGTTCTTCCTTAACAATATCTTCAAGTGTTGGATTCATCCTCCTTTGAGGCTGCCTAACTGGCTTGCAATCCTCCTTGATGTATATATGATGAGTGCATACTGAAGGGTGCACTTCCTTGATCTCTTTATAACTCCAGGCGAAGGCATCTAGGTGTTTTCTCAGCAGGCTACACAGTTCCTTCTCCTGGGAAGTGGATAGGGATGGATTGATTTTCAAGGTTCTTTCTGGGTCGAACTCTATATTCTTAACATGGAGAGGAGTGGAGTCGGCCACACAGAGATCAGTTGAGGGGTTGTTTTGGGTTTCTCTTACTATGTCCTTTAATGTCGATACACTAGGAGGTGGATTCTGAATTAAATTTTAAATCATATCATCCTCATCTTGCAATTTCCCCCCCATGGTGATTTCTAATGCACAAAGCGGTGCAGAATAGACTTAATCCTCATCTTCCTCCTCTAACCAGAGAGGTACATCATGTTCTAGCAAGGGTTGGGTAGGAGGATATAGGATTAACTGTTTGGACATGTGCCCATTCTTTATGGTCATGTTTCCAGCTCGACAGCTAATGTAGGCATCGACGGTAGCCAACCAGGGTCTTCCCAGAATGGGTGGATACCCATTGAGCTTTGCCTTTAGCTAGAGAACTAAGAAATCAGTAGGGTACTCCCAAGAATCAATGGAGACCATCATATCTTCCACAATCCCCTCAGGGGTCACGGTGGAGTGGTCTGCAAGCTGTAGCACGGTCATGGTCTTCCTCAAGGAGCCCTAGAGGTTAAGTTTGAGCATTGTGTCCTTTGTCACCACATTAATGGTAGCTCCTAGATCAATCAAGGTGTGTAGGATCATGGTTCCATTGATGTGGACATAAACTACTGGGCTTCCAGGGTCCATATATTTTGGACAGATTACCTGCCCTAACGTCAAGTCGGACAGTTGCCCTATGACATTGATGGTTGGGGCATCTCTCTTGCACCTTTATGGATGCCTAAAGAAATTATCTTTGATCAACCTATTGTAGATAGGCACATCTTTTATGGCTTGTAGAAGTGGTATCTTCACACATAAATGTTTCAATTCTCCCAGGAGTTCAGTTTCTGCGGGGGTAGGCTGGACTGTCACGGATAGTCTCTCAGGAAAGGGTAGAATTGCTTTAGGTTCACTTTCCTCTTTATCTTCCTTAACCTCCCTGGGTGGAGGCTGGTTATCTGGGAGAACTTTCCTAAATCGCAAGTTAATTTCGTGAATCTCCATAGCATAAGTTGGGCATGATGGTTCCCCACTATACACTTGCTGAGCCTGTCTATTGTTCGAGTTCGAATTTGGCTGGGTAGGCATTTTGGGTTGCTTTGGTGGAGCAGTTAGGTAAAGGTTGTGGTTGGGCAGGTGGTGGAGGCAAAAGGCGGGAGGAGAGTTGTATTGGGGCCTCCACCCCTGATGAGGTGCATTTCACTGAGGCTACGGTTGAGCATGGGATTGAAATGAATGGGTGGCTAGTTGGGCATGATATTGAGATGTGAAGGACCAAGGAGGAGGCGTGGACCAGGGAGGATGAGTAGGGGGGCCCTAAGAAGGTATGGTAGTGAATTGGTTGGGGTTGTAGTATGCCTGAGATGTCCCTTGCATCCCCTGCTGGTATGGTCTAGGTCCATGCGGCCTCCTTTGGTTTATGTAATAGAGCTGTTCAGTGACTCCCTTAGCCCCTTGATATACAACTTTAAGTCTGGATAAGGAAGGGCACTTGTTTGTAGAATGATTTTCTTCACAGACTGAACAAACCTCTATAGAGTTCAATGGGAATTCATTCCTAGGATGCCTCGTGGTGCATCTAGGGCAAAAAATGGCCAAAGCCCTCTCTACTTCCTCTTGTTTCCTTTTGATATGTAAGGTATCCATTTGCATGGCAAGAGTCTACAACATCTCACTCTTGAAGTCTTCCAACATGTTTCCAATTTCTCCTTTAATGGATGAGTTAGAGGAAGAGGTACTAGATATGGGTTGACTCCCCCTACCTTTCTTTTTGGTTGCTCTAGAATGGTTTTTAAAAATAGTCTTTATGTCCTCATAGGATAGTTGGTAGATGTATCCTCCGGCTAGTAGATGGAGGATGTCTAAAAGATCTTGCCGAATTCCTCTGAGTAGGACCAACTTCAGAGATTCAGGGTCAAGTGTACACCCAACCCTTTTGTAATTGAGTTGGAACCTCTCTTCATAGTCTTCCAGGGACTCATCACTTCCTACAGTCATTCGAAACATTTCTTCTTTGGTATCTTTTGACCTACAATAGTCTTGATACTTGTTGTTAAAGGCTTGCTGCATTTGAGCCCAAGTTGTGATGCTATTGCTAGGTAATCCAATGAACCAGTGTAGTGCTGCATCCTTGAGAGTAGAAGGGAACAATTTCAACTTTTTCTCATCTTCTGCACAGTCATAGGTTCGACAGATAACAAAAAACTTGAACAAAAAGGTGTCAGGATCTTCTGTAGTCAGACCATGGAAATGAGGTAGGGAGGAAGGGCTTATATTCTTCATTTTGGTGTCCCCATTGGTCTCGTGAATGGGAAGGGTACCCTCTATTCTCTCCCCACTCCCCCTAACATTTCTGTTTTCAGCAATTGGCTCCAAATGAATGTTTTCTTCTTCTTCTTCCCCTATAGGTTCTTCAAATATGTATTGCTGTTCACCTAAGGGTTGTTCTTGATCGTAGCCGTCAAAGAAGAGAGAAGGCTGGCTGTGTGAAGCAGTGGGGGCGTCGGGCAAATTTTTTCCTGAGTTACCTCTATTCCTACAAGGCATGAAAGGAAATCTTTTTGGTTGGTTTTTGTTTTTTTTTCCACACTGATAGTACCTGCAAAACTGAAATTGATTGAACAAAACAAATTGCAACTAACTGAAATGAACTTGCTGAAATGAAATTTGCAGAATTGAAGAGGAAAGCAAGGAAACACAAAACTTGAAGGAAAATAAATGACTAGTCTACTCTTGCTGAAATAAAATTTGCAGAATTGAAAAGGAAAGCAAGGAAATGTATAACTGAAGGAAAAGAAAGGACTAGTCTACTTTTGCTGAAATAAACTATTAGCAGAATGTTGCAATAGAAAATAGAAGAAAGCAGTAATCACAAAATACTCTGATGCTTCCCTGGCAACGACACCAAAAAGTGGTGAGTACCAATATTGCAGCAATAATGCTGCAACTCCTGGGCTGCCTACTTTACTCTTATCAACCCAGTAGTTTGTAACAAACTTGGAAGCGTCGGTGCTGTATGCACAAGTACTAGTTCTTACTGCAGGTTGTCACTTGGTCAGCCGGCACAAGATCACTAGGAGCTCAAGTCAACTTCCATGGATTCCAGAAGAAGCTCTATATGTGATAAAAGGAAAGAAATATAGATGCTATTCTAACTGCAGAAAGGAGAAAGATTGAAATGCAAAGCAAACCTAGTGAACCCTAATTAACCAACTAATTCTAATTTTGCAGAAAGCGCTATGAAAACCATGAAAGGAATGCCATTACTTATTCAAGGAAGTAAACAACATCTAACTATGCTATTTCTAGAAGTAAATAAGCAAAAGACATATTTTTGGAATTTTATGTATTTTTATGTGAATTTGACATGCATGTAATTTATTGTGTGTGAATGTGGAAACAAATAGGTGGCATTGGAGGGTGGCTTTGGGACTTGAGAGGATATAGGATGGTGTGGATGGTTCCTAGGAGGTCTCAGGTGGCCTTCTGGATGCTTTTCCCACACTCGGTCTTCAAAAGAAAGCCTACAGGAAAATCTACAGGAGGACACAGGAAAGGTATAGGAGGAAAACATGGCCACTACAGGAGGCCTACAGAAGGAGGCCAAGAGGAGTTTTCATTGTTTTAAGGGTGTGAGAGTGGGTGGAAAAGGTGGATTAAGGTCAGAATGAGGTGTTAGGGTGCCTAGGGTCTACCAAGAATCACCAGGAGAGAGGAAGATGATTGGGTTTGCTTAAGGAGAGAGGAAGAAGTTCTATGGAAAATGCAGGAAACTAAGGCAGAATTGAGGTGAGATTTGGGCCACCTATAGGGCATGGATTATATGGAGGATGTGATGGCTGATAAGATAGCCTATTGCAAGAAGAGATATGTTGCAAACGAACTGACAGTCATCCAATAAGATCAACGAGCAATGAAATGAGTGCATCTAGAAAAATAGAGTTTTGCATCAAACTAGTCTAAACTATGATATATGAAAGGAAATGTTGAGCAATGTTGCAAGAAAGGAAAGCATAAAAGAATAATATTGAAAATAAAGAAATGAGCATGATGAAGAAGATCTGAAGCAATGCAAAGCTGGACTATTAACCTACTAAAAAGCTGCAAACACTAGGAGTCCTATGAATGAGGGAAAGCTGTGTTTTTGGGGCAGTAAGAGGGTCTTTGCCTCAAATCGTGGTCCCAAAGGGAGGAAGAGAGGCCAAGGCACTGTTGCTAGCCTTTTTAATCTTCTCTTTATCACTGCTTAACCTACTATAGAAAGCACAAATGGAAGCAAGCTACTGAATCATCAAAAGCAACCTATTCTTAACCATAAAAGAAATACATTTAACAACAACCTAATCTACAAACTGAAATAAAACATACAAATATAAGTGAAGAGGAGCTTGGTTGCTTGGATTTGGCCCTAACCCAAGAGCTTCAGCCCTCTGAGGTAGCTCAACACTAGCTCAAAACGGATTCCATCTTTATTATCAAAACAATAACAAGATTACATGAAGCTATCACAAAAATAATAAGCTCGAAGTTGGAACAGAGTTTACATAAGCAAAAATGAAACAAAAATCTGACAAAAATCTGACCGTAGTGAGGGCCTAGGCCTCTCTACTTATAAAAATTAAGCTACCAACAACTTCCTTAAAATCAGGGAGGCTTGGTTCCCAAAACTCGAGATAATCATCAGTCACCCTCCACTTGCTCGGTTGCCTTCTAGTGCATGATTTGGCTGCTTGTACTCCGAGCTGAATGAAGGGGAATTCGAAGTGAGGAGTAATAAATGAGGGGGATTCCCTCCTATAAGTCCTCTTCTTTTTCCACTTCGAGTTATTGCTACCATTTGTCGATTGGATCCTTGACTTTGACCTCAAAATTCATCAATAATTTGCATTAAACACATGTTAGACCACATGGCATCATAACTAACTCAACTCACTCCATAAGCATAAACATAATCAGAAAATCATACAATAAGCTAAGAGAATGGTTGATTTGACTAGGTTAGGAGGTAAAATGAACCCATAGAACCCATTTATGAGGCTCATCAGTAATACCTTGGGTTTAGGTGGTTTTCTTTGCTTAGGATGGGTCCTCATTTTCACCAAAATAACTACAATATTTTTCTTTGTATTTCAAATTTAGGCTTATTCTTCTTAGAATGCCTAGGGATGACAACAAACTTTTCTTTCCCTTTAGACATTGTGGGGGAACTTTGTTCTATCAAAGCCCTTATAAAACCCTCCTCCCACATCTACCCAAGTAACCATGCCAACCAAGTAAACATGTGACGAGAGGCTACTATGATTGGATTCGACCTCCTATGTGACCTTAAGGAAGTGGAATCGACGAAACACATCAACCAACCTATCCAAATCAGAAAAAAAACCCTCAGGAGACATGTCAACCACTCAAACATCCTGTCCCTGGGTCCCACAAATGTTCTGGACATCTTAGGCCTCAGTCGCTCTCATGCTAGAGGCAAGAGAGCATCCAAAAACCCAAAGTCGCTCTCACAGGCTTGCTTGCTAGCGACTAGAGACTAAATTTGTCAGTGTTATGCCAACGACTCTAGGATTTGAGCCATTTTTTTAGGCCCAAAGCTTAGGTCACTACCCAGAATGGAATGATAACTCAGGAACAATAAAATAATAGGGAAACAATGATGAAAAAAATTGAACAAGACCTTAATCAGACCCCTACTAGCCATGCTAGGGATTTCATAAAACATATCATCAACATGTAATCTACAGGTGTAAACAACATAATTAAGTGTAAGGCTCTCATACTTATCTGAGAATCACTGTGAACCATTTTTCCCTCATGTCATTTGCTGCATTATCATCTATTAGGCCATAGATACATTATCTATTCATTTGTAAGTAAAAACATGCCGAGAGACATACATAGCTGTTGTCATAAAACATACATATAACCAACATAATAGGGACATAAATATCATAAGCATATCAACCATAAAATCCAGATATACATTAGTACATTTACACATGAAAATCAAGGGAATGAATTTCTCATTAATGAATGCAATAAACCAACTGGAGATGGGACTACCATGTTCCACGCAACCATAGAATGACTACGCCAAATCTCTCTTCATCCATTCACCCCTATGCCATATTCCAAGCATGAATGCGGGACTCAAACCAAAATAACCAACTAGGGCATATAGAGGCTAAAACACCTCACCCTCATAAATAGAAACCAGGATTTACCGTTATCCATCCGAGATCACTAGGCCAACACAATGAACACATATAATAGGATTTACCATGATCTCCACCTTATTACTAGGCCAAACAAGCATGCATGCCACCAAATTTCTCTGCCTACACCATGAGGAATTTTCCTGTCTCCTAGTCTCTCAGGTGTTACTGCAATCTAAACTTGGATCATAAGGCCCTAAACTGAGACCCACTCTCTAGGTTTTACCGCATATCCGAAACTTGGGATTACTAGGCCCAATGGAGATAAAACCACCTCTTGGATTTACCATATATCATGCCATTCACTGGCAAGGATTCCAGGGCCCACTTAAGACAACATAATATTGGCTTTACCACAACCCACAGTCTAGCTCAAGCATCTCTAGGCCAGTGGCTTTACTGTGATCCTTTTGACGGCGATGGAACCACCAACATGTAAGGGGATCTCACTAGTAAGAAGTCCCCATTAGACCTCAGACCGTTTGGTGTAGGAGTCCCAACAGTGGGTTGTATGGTAATGCCTTGACCATGATTTCGCACAGAGGTAAGTAAGATGTCCCTGTTGGTAGCAAGGGTATGACAGCTGCAGTAAGCCAAGGAAGGTGCATGAGAGGTTCTAACACACTGAAGGTGGGGTGAGTGCACCCCTCGGAAACCTATATTAGTATGCAACTTGGAAGGGAACACACAAGAGAAGATGCATCACAAGCTGGAAAGTAAGTTAGTGAGCAATCCAAATTGATGGTTAAACCAACAACATATTTCAGAAAGATTCATACATACTTATATATAATAGTCCATACATGCATGTGTGAGCAAACAAATAGACATATCATTTAGAGTAAACCATATGGCATAGAATACAATACAACATATGCATAAAACATGTTGGCTCTGTTATATTAAGAAGTGTAAGTTCCAATCATACAATACATCCATGTCTAACCACTATTTCCGGCAGTGGAACGTTACAGCCACAACTGCCTGCTCCTCCAAAGAGATATACTAGCTTTGTGTAGTGGAGAAGCCAAGGCTCATTACAATACTGTCCAAGCTCTCTCCAAGATAGTCTTATCAGAAGCTTAGCTGACCAAAAGCCTTTACAATGAGTTATGAGGTTCTATTTATAGCAAAGGGTGGGTTTACCATTGACATTCCCCTTTGTCACAATTCATCTACCCTCATGACTCTTCATCTACTCTATGACTGTTACATCCAACCATCGACACTTGAACTTCCACTTGACAAGACACTACATTACAATGCACATGTGCCCATGTGAGACAAAATGGCTTGAGAAATTCATGCAAGACATCACTGAGACTCGGTCCGTTGTGGTGAGACCAACTCTTTGACATGCTTGTGATGGTGAAGGTGATGAGCTGATGCCAAGATTGGTCGTCCGTGATGGTGTGCATGCACTCAATTGTGAAATCTTGCTAAAGCAAACTCTTGCCTCCGTTGCATCTGGGTGCATTGGTATGGATACTCTGTCCAACTTGTCTACTAGCATGCGCATGGTCTTCTTGGGTGCGGCTGAACCAGAAATACACTGATGTATAGTATCTGTGCTGATCTTCCAGTGTGTGCTGGTGGTCATGCACATCAATTGTCAATTGCATGTTCAGCTCCAGTCGGACTTGCTTCTTTTCTTCGCCTCGGTGACTGTGCCAAATCGGTTGGAATGCATGTGTGCGCATAAATGACATGCATGTTGTTGAATTCCCTTACATGTGATCAACAACACTGCTCACCTTGTCTGCTTCATGGAAACTGCTAGGATGGATCTATAACTTGTATGGGCGTAGTTTCATCCATTTGTGTATGTTGCGCCTCCTGCTGTACCTATTCCTGCTGCAACTCATTCTCTCGTCTATGCAGCTCTTGTTCTTCTTTGAGTTGTTGCTTCAGTGCATGCAACTCCTTCTCTATTCCATTCTCTACCTTCGTGTGATCTTCATGTTGCGTTGTCACCTCTTAGCCCAAGTCTCCAAAGTTTCTTTCATCACAAGTGGATCTGCTTGAGCTTGCAACTTTGTTCTACCTCTGTGTCATCAACAAACTTCCTCTTACACTCGTTGCATCTGGTATGCTACCTTCTACTGCTACTGATGGTTTTGCTCACTCTGATGCTAATTTCTATGATGATGTTTCCATCTTATCTTGATGTCCTTGTCTACAGAAATCTTTATGTCTTCATAGGTAGGCAAGCTCATAGACATTGGCTTGGCTGCAACCCATGTTGTGCTCTCAACGATGTCCTTTGACTCTACTCTCCTAAAGGCCATTGTACTTATGCTGCTAAGAGGCAGATGAACACCTGCGATACCTGGAGACATGGCAACAGTCATGGCAAGCAATCTGTCAGTTGAAACCCAAAACAAACTTGAGAACTAACTTGTAACATACCTCTGTGACTGATCATGAAGGTCATGCAATTTCCACTGGGAGGTCAAGGGACTGACTGCCAAAACTGTGTAAGGCATAGTCTGGACTATGAAGAGGCTGAATGACTACTAGAACTACACGATGCACAATCCATCCTGGACTGCTGAGGATTGAAACTGCGCAATGCACAATTTCAGTCAGCAGTGACATGCAACTAGCAAACTGCATTGCACAGTTTCTGGGGCCAACCAGACACTGCCTCCAATAATTTCACAATGCAACCATGGAGGTCAATGCCTGGCTACACTTGCACAATTTCTGGAGGAAAGGCAGAACCTTCACTTCTAGTAGTGCTAGCCGGGCAAGGCACGGTTCGGGCCAAGGAAACCCAGTCCAACTGATGGGTGACTGAAAACACGAGAAGTGTGAAAGCATGATGAGATGAGTACAAACAAGAGTGAATGATCATTCATGCAAACAATAAGTGTAGGATTCACAAAATAGGAAAGCATGCATGTGTGTGAAGCAACTCGCCGCAACGGTGACAGTCTGTGCAAAAACAATTTCATGCATGCGACAACAGTGAGATGTTAAAAAAAATGGAACGATGCTAGTACAAGCTAGTATGTATCAAAATGACAACAGGCTCTCACTGAAATCAAGCAGACAACATTCATAGAAAGTGAAACACAAAAAGTGCTAGAATTGTAGCACAAGTCATGAGCAACGGGCTTACCCCAAGACAACTGAGCTAAATGTGCCAATGAATCCTAGATGCAATGTGGGATGCCAGAGCTACAAGATTGATGTGAGGAATGAGCTCTGCAACGCCTAATTGATGAGTTTTGATAAGATCGAGGTTGTGACGTGCATGCCACAAATATAGGAAAAGTGACACTTGGAAGGAGGTTTATGAGATGATCCTTGCATGTAACCTCCAACTGCTAAAAATAGATCCCTGAATCAAGGGATTCCTTTGTATGGTTCCTTTGGAGGAGAAATCCATGCATGCAAATCATTTTTGTTCAGTTCCAGAGGGAACTGGTCAACTCAACTGCACATGCAACAGTCTGCTCAATTAGGAGGAAAAAATGCACATTTCTGGGAGGGAGCTAGGCTGACTGCCGAGAGGGATTACACAAGTTTTTGGCAGAGCAGCTGACTGCTACCCAGAATTATGTAATTTCTGGGCTGGGTAGCCCGGCTGAGAGGAATTGCACAATTTTCTCAGTGAATAGTGACATGAAAATTTGCGCAATTCTGGAGCCCAGTGAGTTGCCAGACATAATTGCACAATTTCTGGAGGGAAGGCTGGTTTCGCTCTAGAATTGTACAATTTCTTGAGGGAACTACTTAGCCTATAGCTAGACCAAGTGTGGTGAAACAACCTGTGAGGGGGACGCAACAAGCTTTGAAGAACATGTTGTCTTTCTGCAAGAAAATCATTGAAGCTTGTGTACTTGACCAGAAAAGACATGAAAGGTTTGTAGGGAGGCTCCAAAATGAAGCTAAGGAAAGATTTTGGAGGGTGGTTGTAGTGGCTACAACACTTGGCAACACACTGGTAGAACTCCAGCTCTCTGAATGGATGTTGTTCATGAAAAGCAAGTCTAACACCTCCGAAAGTATTGTTCAGTTCTCAGTTCATCTTCGTTTCCACACTGCTTGATTGTAAGATGTAGCATCTGCCAAGCCCTTGGTTGGTCGACACACATTCCAAGCCTAGCCAACACAGTTGTTTCGATTGGGGTTGAGGAGTATATGATGCACAAGAAGTATAGTCGTAAGAGCCTTAGTTTCATCTCTAGTGTTGCTCCGCTGCCAGCAGGCCTGGACAATACCTCGACAGAGTCACGTAGGAACAAAAGCATGGCTCCGCTGCCAGCGAGCTTGGTCAATACCCCGACAGAGTTACTTGCATCACCTCTCTGTGCAGAAAGCCTTTCTCTTCTTTTTCCTTATTCATTTTTCCTTCAAACTTTTTTCACTTTTTCATTTTTTTCATTTTTCATCTTCATAACTGTGCATAGCACTTATTCATTTCAGAGGTGGAAGAGGGATCCCGAGTTATTGAGAGCAGAAGAGGTTGTTCCTTCAGAGAAGTAATTTATGTATACCTCTGACGTGCTTGTTAAGGTTTTCCCCCTTACCTTACTCTACTTGACTGAGCTGACAAGGATTAACCCAAAAACAACTGACTAGATAGGTGATGCTAGTTAGCGCACAAGTGTTGTGTTTTCACCAAGGTTCACTTCAAAGAGTACATATTTTCCATTGATGTATCATGGAATGAAGACAACAAGTTCTTACATAAGAGAGCAGAAAAAAGATAACCAAATGTTGATAGTTGTACAAGTCCATGCGAAACTAACCTACGGACAATAACAAGAAAACAAACCAAAAAGAAAAGCAAGAAGCAGAAGAAAATGTGGAAGCAAAGCGAGTAAGTAAACAAACAAGAAAGAAAACAAACACACAAAGAAGAAGCAAACATGCATGCAAATAGAGAACTCAAAATTCAAACACTACTCCTACTCCTAAGCTAACAGTGCATGAGTCGTCTCACAAGAAGTGATACTTCCAATGCAGCCTCCGACACATTGGTTGACCCATGTCAGTGACCGCATGGTTCGCGAACAACACAGCTATGCGAACCAACATATGTGAAATATAAAACAATGAAGACAGACACACTCCGAGCTTACAAGCGTCCACTTAACAAAAATGAGTGAAAGCACATGACATGCACTATGTGGACTTGCCATGGTGTTGTGCTACACTGCATGCAGATATTGAGTGTATGCATTCTCGAGACTGTGACATGCAATCAAACATGAGAATGGTGGACCACTTACATTGTGCATGTGTGCTTGTTGTGTAAGATTCCTCCAATGCATGAGTGATGGGATCGTGTAATTCGAGTGGAGGAAGAAAAATCTCAGTGTTTGGTTGATCTTTAATGCAAAGCAGAGAGTGATGAGAAGCCTTACGTATTTTAACAATTTCTTGATCGGAAGTGAAACCAACCTTAGGACAACAAGGGCCTGATGTAATCGTAAGCTCCAGTTGAAGTGCCTCGACAGTTTGTGGGGTTTTGACTTCGTTGACAGATTGATCATCATAGACTAGTGTCTTAGACAGATTAACAATGATTGGATCAACATCGTGATCGAATGAGGAAGTGGAGAGATCACGACAACCAAGATAAAAAAATTTAGGATGTTTGTCGACATCTTCATGATTTGATGAATCATGTAGAGGCGTAGATGAGAAGAAAATATGTTCACCCTCTGTGTTTTTAGAAATGATAGATGACAGATTGTGCAGATTTTCAGAGGAAGATGTGTCCTCTTCGCACTGCAATGATAGATTGACATCCGATGTTTCCTGTGAATGATCGGAGTAGAAACATCTAGAAATGGGTTTTCACAGGGGAAATCGACAGTGGAAGAATCGCAAGGGATGTCAGGATGAAGCGGATGAGGCGCGGCTGGAAGGGAGTCATCCTTCACCATGGGTTCTTCTTTAGATTCTCTCACACACTCATCATGAATGATAGTGTAGGTTGGCTGCATAACACCAACTCCATCGACAAATTGATCCTCGTTCACATCAGGTGAGGAGTCCGGAATGGAAGAACACAAGATAGTACAATCCAGAGGATCAACATAACGCGGGGAAGGAGGTTGAGGGAATGAATCCACTTGACAACCAACAGGATTGCAAGCCAAATCTATGCAAATATCAAGCACAGTTGGGGTGGGTGGATGTGACAGTTCAACAGATGTGTGTGCATGATCCCTCACATCACTCCACAATGGTGGAGCTATTTGATGAGGTGAAGGCAGACAATCACTTGTGACAACAACTGTCCCTGCCTGTGATTGTCCAACTCCATCATCAAAGTGTGCTGAGCGGGGTTCATATATGTGAAGAAGATACTCAAATATTCCATAAATAAATTCCCAATCAATTTCATCTTCGGGAAATCGGTATGCAATATTACAAAAGCATTTGTAAAACTGATCAACAGATTCATCGAGTGCTTTTTATAATTTCAGAATTTCTTGATCGAGTGCTTTATAGTTAAAGTGGTTGAAAGCACAGTATATCTTTGGGACCAGATGAGAAAGAGAATGAATAGATTTTTTTGGCAGCGTGGCACACCAGTGCATGGGGTGCCCTTGAAGTGTGTAGACGAACAATGCGCAGGTCATGTACTCTTCAAAGATTCCATGTCTTTTGCATGAGCCAACAAAGCTGACCGCATGCCTAACCAAGGCTACGTGGCCTCCACCATCAAATGTTTTATGTGACAAGTTAGCTAAGAGATTTCTTGAGATAATGAAGTCGTTTCCATAAAACATACACTCCGGAAGAGAAAATCTGTAGTTAGTCATCATAGCTATGTAGAGATTCAAAATAGATGTGAAGACTTAGCTTGTCATCTGGCGCTCCTTCTAGTGCCAAAATGTTGATGGTGCTGGACCCGCCAACATGTAAGGGGATCTCCCCAGTAAGAAGTCCCAATTAGACCTTAGACCGTTTGGTGTAGGAGTCCCAACAATGGGTCGTATGGTAATGCCTTGACCGCGATTTTGCACAGAGGCAAGTAAGATGTCCCTGTTGGTAGCAAGGGTGTGACAATTGTAGTAAGTCGAGGAAGGTGCATGCGAGGTTCTACCACACTGAAGGTGGGGTGAGTGCGCCCCTTGGAAACCTATAATAATACGTAGCTTGGAAGGGAATACACGAGTGAAGATGCATCGCAAGCTAGAAAGCAAGTTAGCAAGCAATCGAAAGTGTTGGTTAAACCAACAACACACTTCAGAAAGATTCATACATACTTATATAAAATAGTCCATACATGCATGCGTGAGCAAACAAATACATATATCATTTAGAGTAAACCAGATAGCATAGAATACAATACAAAATATGCATGAAACGTGCTCGCGCTGTTATATTAAGAAGTGTAAGTTCCAGTTATACAATACATCCATGTCTAACCACTAGTTTTGACAACAGAACGTTACATCCACAACCGCCCACTCCTCTAAAGAGATATACTAGCTCTGCGCAGTGGAGAAGCCAAGGCTCGTTACAATACTTTCCAATCTCTCGCCAAGATAGTCTTATCGGAAGCTTGGGTAACCAAAATCCTTTACAATGAGTTATGACATTCTATTTATAGTAAAGGGTGGGGTGACCCTTGACATTCCCCTTTGTGATAGTTCATCTACCCTCATGACTCTTCATCTACTCTATGACTATTACATCCAACTATTGACACTTTAACTTCCACTTGACAAGACGTTACATTACAATGCACATGTGCCCATGTGAGACAAAATGGCTTGAGCAAGCCATGCAAGGCATAACTAACACTCGATCCGTTGTGGTGAGACCAACTCTTTGACATGCTTGTGATGGTGAAGGTGGTGCACTGATGCCAAGCTTGGTCGTCTATGCTAGTGTGCATGCGCTCAATGGTGACATCTTGTTGAAGCGAACTCTTGCCTCTGTTTCATCCGGGTGCATGGCTACTCCATCCAACTTGTTTTCTAGCATGTGCATGGTCTTCTTGGGTGTGGCTGAATCGGCAACACACTGATGCATATTGTCCGTACTGATATTCCAGTGTGTGCTGGTGGTCATGCACATTAACTGTCAACTGCAAGTTCAGCTCTAGTGCGACTTGCTTCTTGTCTTTGCCTCGATGAGTGTGCCAAATGGGTTGGATCACATGCGCGCACACAATTGACATGCATGTTGCTGAATTCACTTGCATGCGATCAACAACAGTGCTCACCTTCTCTGCTCTGTGCCAGCTACTGGGATGGATCTATAACTTGTACGGGAACAATTTCATCTGTCTATGTATGTTGTGCCTCCTGCTGTACCTGTTCCTACTGCAACTCATTCTCTCATCTATGCAACTCATTTTCTTCCTTGAGTTGCTACTTCAGCACATGCAACTCCTTCTTTGTTCCATTCTCTGCCTTGACATGATCTTCATGTCGTGCCATCAGCTCATAGCCTGAGTCTCCAAATTTGCTTTCATCACAAGTGGATCTGCTTGAGCTTGCAACTTTGTTCCACCTCTGTGTCATAAAAAAACTTCCTCTTATGTTCATTGCATCTGGTATGCTGCCTTCTGTTGCTACTGATGGTGTTGCTCACTGTGATGCTGATCATTGTGATGTTGTTGCCATCTTGATGTCCTTGTCTACGGACAACTTGATGTATTCATAGGTAGGGAAGCTCATAGACATTGGCTTGGATGCAACCCACATTGTGCTCTCAACGGTGTCCTTTGACTCTGCTCTCCTGAAGGCCATTGTACTTGTGCTGCTGAGAGGTAGATGAACATTTGCGATACCTGGAGACATGGCAACGCTCATGACAAGCAATCTGTCAGTTGAAAACCAAAACGAACTTGAGAACTGACTTGCAACATACCTGTGTGACTGATCATGAAGGTCGCGCAATTTCCACCGAGAGGTCGGGAGGCTGACTGCCAAAATTGCACAAGGCATAGTCTGGGTTGTCAGGAGGATGACTGACTGTTGGAACTATGCAATGCATAGTCCAGCCTAGCCTACTGAGGACTGAAACTGCGCAATGCGTAATTTCAGTAAGCTCTGACATGCAACCAGAAAACTGCATTGCGTAGTTTCTGGGGCCAACAGGACACTGCCTCCAACAATTGCATAATGCAAGCCTAGAGGTCAGTGCCTGACTATACTTGTGCAATTTATGGAGGGAAGGCAGAGCCTTCACTTCTGGAAATACGCAGTGCTATCTGGGCAAGCCACAGTCCGAGCCAAGGCAGCCCAGTCCGACTGATGGGTGAATTAAAGCATGAGAAGTGTGTAAGCATGATGAGATGAGTGCAAACAAGAGTGAATGATCATTCATGCAAACAACAAGTGCATGATTCGAAAATGGGAAAGCATGCATGTGTGTGAAGTAAGTCGCCGGAACAATGACCGTCTGTGCAAAAATTGTTTCAAGCATGTGACAGCAGTGAGATGTTAACAAAAACTGAAACGGTGCTAGTACAAGGTAGTATGTATAAAAAAGACAACAAGTGCTTACTGAAATCAAGTAGAAATAATTCATATGAAGCAAAACACAAAAAGCGTCAGAAACACAGTGCAAGTCGTGAGTAGCGGGCTTACCCCAAGACAATTGAGTTGAATCTACCGACCAATCCTAGATGAAATGTGGGATGCCATAGCTGCAAGGTCGATGTGAGGAATGCACTCTGGATCACCTAGTTAGTGAGTTTTGATAAGATTGAGGTTGTGACGCGAATACCACAAATATAGGAAAAGAGACACTTAGCGGGAGGTTTCTGAGATGATCATTGCATGTAACCTCCAATTGCTAAAAATAGATCCCTGAATCAAGGGATGCCTTTGCATGCTGCCTTGGGAGGAGCAACCCATACATGCAAATTAGTTTTTCTTGGCCCCTAAGGGAACTGGTCAACTCAACTGCACATCCAATAGTCTTCTCAACTAGGAGGAAAAAATGCGCATTTATGGGAGGGAGTTGGGATGGCTTCCTAGAGGGATTGCACAATTTTTGTGCAGAGTAGCTGATTCCTACCTAGAATTTGTTGAGTTGTGTTATTCTTTCCATGACTTTGAACCCTATATTAGGTTGGGCGGATCTACTTATGGTTTTGTGCATGATTTTCGCAAATGGTTTTGGACGTGATGGTTGTCGGTCCATGGTATTGGATGCTTCGACATGTATAAATATGTATTGTAAGATTGAAAGGAACATAATGAAAAATCAAGTTGGTAGTCCCAGTTTTGGGATCCAGGGGAAAATCTCCGTGTATATGCGTTTTATGTGTTATGCTCTCGCATTGTTTATTTTATGCATTTTAGAATTCGTATGCAGGTAATTTCTGTACGGGGTTAAAACCTACACTTGGTATCGGAGCAGTTTTGGCTTGAAGGGGATGCTTTTGTTGCTGAGGGGATTCGCTCAAGCCTGTGGTAGACCCTGTTCAATGCGAGATTTGTGGGATCGATTCTGGTGGTGAAAGAAGATGATGAGCAGTGGAAAGATAAAGATCGAGAAATTTATGGTCAGAGTTTTGAGTTATGGAAACTCAAGATGGAGGATTTGTTGGTGGATAAAGATTAGTGGATTGTGGTCGATCCGGGCACTAAACCAACAGGAGTGTCTGATGAAGAATGGAAGAAGTTGGATCGGAAGGTAAAGAGCACAATATGTGTAAGGACTCTGGACACCACATATCTCCACAATGGTATGATATTGTCCATTTTGGGCCTAAGCCCTCATGGATTTGTTTTTGGGCTTTACCCCAAAAAGGCCTTATACCAATGGAGATATTTGTCCATCTTTATATACCCATGATCCTCTCCACTTCTAGTCAATGTGGGACTTTGGTCGTATACCCAACAATCCTCCCCTCGAACAAAGGACCATCGAGCCTCCCCTCAAACGATTATCGATCCATCCACTCTCTACCAACCAGGATTCTCCACTCGAATGCATTGGAAGCACATGCCTTACATGGAGCACCACCATTTTTCTGTTGTCCGTGTGCTACAATCGTCACAATTTTTGGACCTATGCACATATAACCTTCACAATTCTATAACTACACCAGTCCACAAAATTTAAAATCACTCAACTTCTACAATAAGTTCTCCATGTTACACTTGCCTTTGCCTAGATCTCAAGTTCAAATCTCACGGGCCACGAGTACCACCTAGACAAGCACAAGAGATCCCTTAGTATCACAACCGGGACATGAAACTCCACCATTCATTTTACACATGTTATGTCCGCTCAAATACCAGAAAATTGTGCGTTGATATCTCCATACATGAGGGAAACTCTGATATCTCATCTTTTCAATTTTGTTGGAGCACAAGCCTAAGGAATCCACTATCACTATCATCCTCACTATATGTAAATATGTTTAATCCATCACATTTTTTCTCACCGTCGCTTCCAGAAAGCCGATTAAAATCACTGTCCAAACTCAGTTTGTATCTCAAAGTGAACCCAAGAAATTGTATGACGAGTGGAGTTGTTATCGACCCTCAAACCTCTTAGATTATTTGCGCTAGATCCATTTTCAGAGCTCGTTGCTCACATTGGAAAAGCATTCATTGTTAGCTCCTCTAATCATTGGGTTCAAGATCCAGATATGCATCAAGGTATCATATAAGACGTCCTTCATGCTCTCATCTCCATAGGTTCTGACAATGTGCAGTGCAACTACCGTCAGAGCCCCTAATCACATCAACTTAACACCAATATTCTCCAACCATCATCGTTGATCTAGATCCATACCAAATCTGAATTCAATTATCTCTTTAACCATTTTCAATGGTGATCTCACGAGCAATAACAAAAAACTTTTGCGGTGATTTTTTTTTATCCATTGGGCTAAAATAAATCCTTCACTGAAGGCGTACATTCGAAGCCCAAACTCTCAACCATGGCTCTGATACCAATTGTAAAGACTCTGGACACCACATATCTCCACAATGGTATGATATTGTCCACTTTGGGCCTAAGCCCTCATGGATTTGTTTTTGGGCTTTACCCCAAAAAGGCCTTATACCAATGGAGATATTTGTCCATCCTTATATACCCATGATCCTCTCCACTTCTAGTCAATGTGGGACTTTGGTCGTATACCCAACAATATGATTATGTGTCTCAGATTTAGTATTGTTGAATATATGAGGGGAAGCTACGACGAAGGCTTTGTGGGACAAGTTAGGGACTTTGTACCAATCTAAGTCTCTCGTCAATAAACTGTTCCTACGGAAAAAGCTGAATACCTGAGGATGAAAGATGGAGACTTAGTGACAGAGCATATCAATGCGTTTAATACTGTGGCAAGTCAGTTATCATTTGTTGATATCAAAATTTCAGATGAAGATAAGTGCATTAGTTTGTTGTGTTCTCTACCAGATTTGTAGGATAGTCTGGTTATTGCAATAGGTAGCAATGCAACTGCCTTGCAGTTTGACGAAGTGGTCTCATCCTTGTTGACGGAGGAGATGAGACAGAAAAATATGGAGAGCCAGAATGGTGATGCCTTGTCTGTACGAGGATGGTCCCAGGATAGAAACAAAAATAATTCATCGAGTGGGAGATCTAAATCTAGAGGGAGATCTAAATCTCTAGGAAAACATGTAAAGGTGGTGTGCTAGAAATGCAGAAAGGAAGGGCACTTCAGAAGGGAGTGTAAATCTAAAGCTCCTGATAAAGGAAAGGGATCTGATGATGGTCCTTCTGCAGAGGTGAAAACCACCTCAGATGAAGGTGGGGATGTGTACTTGGCTTCTTCAAGTACACATGTAGATCATGAGGCATGGTTGATTGACTTAGGTACATCCTTTCACTTCACTCCCATAGAGAGTTGTTCTGTGAGTATGAGAAATACGATGGTGGTGATGTCTTCTTAGGGGATAATAGGAAGGCTAGAATTTTTGGTCGTGGAAAAGTAAAGTTGAAGTTGCAAGGTTGAAGGGTTAGAACACTTTCGGGTGTTCTACATATTCCTGCATTGGCCAGAAATCTGATTTCTGTAAGCAAGTTGGATGATGAGGGTGTAAAAACAATGTTTGAGAAGGATACATGCAAGATGGTTCGGGGAGCACTGGTATTGATGTGGGAAGTTAGGATTGGAACTTTGTACAGGCTGCAAGGTAGCAATGTTGTTGATGGGTGCAACAGTTCTGTGGTTCCTGAAAGTGGAGCAGAAAATCTAGTGGTCTTTGGAGAGAAGACCATGCTGTGGCACCAAAGGCTTGGACATATTGGAGAGAAGGGCCTTCGAATACTTCATGGTAAATGTATGATAGAAGGTATGAGTAATAGCTCTCTGGATTTTGATTTCTGTGAAAATTGTTTATATGGGAAGCATAATCGGGTGAGTTTCCCCTCTGGTGGTAAGAGGGCGAAACATATATTAGAGCTTGTGCACAGTGATGTGTTTGGACCTGTGAAGGGTCCATCATTGGGTAAGTTTGTGCACTATGTATCATTTATAGATGATTTCTCAAGGAATACATGGATATATTTCCTTAAGAAGAAATCTGAAGTCTTTGACATGTTTAAAGAATTTAAGGCCCTAGTGGAAAACCAGACAGAGAAGAAGATAAAGGTGCTGAGGACAAATAATGATGGAGAGTTTTGCAGCAAGGAATTTGAAGAATTTTGTAAGAAGTGTGGTATAGCATGACAGAAGACTACTCCATACACACTAGAGAAAAATGGAGTTGCAGAAAGAATGAACAAAACTTTGATAGAAATGGCAAGAAGCATGCTCAGTGGTGCCGGGTTAGGACAAGAATTTTAGGCAGAGGTGATGGAGACAACATGTTACCTGGTCAACGGATCACCTTCATCAGAGTTGGAGGATAAGACTCCACAAGAGGTATGAATTGGTAAGAAACCCTTTCTTTCAAATCTAATGGTATTTGGATGTGATGCATATGTACATGTTCCAAAGGAGAAACAAACCAAGTTGGATAGTAAATCTGAAAAGTGCATCTTTATTGGGTATAAGGATGGTTTAAAGGGTTATAAGATTTGGAACCCAGTAACAACGAAGGTTGTGTATATCCGAGATGTGGTGTTCAAAGAGGTAAAAGATGTTATTAAACATGAAGTCCAACCAAATTAACCTGAGAAGATAGAGTTTGAGCTAAAGGAGGAAGAATTAGACTCTACAATAGAGGAGGAATCAGAAGATGAAGAGCCACAAACTCGGGGTGTGAGAAGATCAGTTCGAGAAAGAAAGCAACTAGAAAGGTATAGTCCATCTTCTTTCTGTTCAAATTTTGCTTTATCTATTACTGATGATGATCCTAGAACTGTGAAGGAAGCAGTAGATTAAGAGGATGGAAAACTCTGGAAAGAGGCCATGGTTGATGACATGGCATCTTTGCACAAAAATGAGGCTTGGGATCTGGTGGAGTTGCCGGATGGAAGGAAACCCATTGGCAGCAAATGGGTGTTCAAGAAGAAGACAAATGCAAAAGGGAAGCTGTAGAAATACAAAGCTCGGTTGGTAGAAAAAGGGTATTCCCAGGTGTCGAGAATTGATTTTGGTGATATTTTTTCTCTTGTTGCCAAGGTAACTTCTATTAGATTACTTTTATCTGTTGTTACTGCTTTTGATTTATGTATAACAGATGGATGTGAAGACAACATTTCTTCACGGGGATTTGGAAGAGGAAATCTACATGAAACAACTTGAAGGCTTTGCGGTGAAGGGTAAGAAAGAACTGGTATGCAAGTTAAAGAAGTCTTTGTATGGGTTAAAATAGTCGACAAGGATGTGGTATCAGAAATTTGATACATTTATACGGGGACTTGGCTTCACCAGAAGGAAAGCAGATCACTGTGTGTATTTTAAATTAATTGGTGACTGTATTATTTATCTGGTCTTGTATGTGGATGATATGTTGCTGGTTGGAAATGACAAAGAAATTATCTAGGATTTGAAAACCCAATTGTCCTCCAAATTCAACATGAAATATCTCAGTGCTGCAAACTATATTTTGGGCATTGAAATTAAAAGAGATCGAGCAAAGAGGAAGCTCTGGTTAAACCAGAGGAAGTATGTCGAGACAATACTGCAGAGGTTTAATATGAAGGATAGTAAACCGGTGAAGGTTCCTATTCCTGTAGGTGTGAGGTTATCTATTGAATAGTGTCCCAAGACATAAGAAGAGGAAGAGGACATGTCCTGTGTTCCATATGCAAGTGCAGTCAGTAGCTTAATGTATGCAATGGTCTGTACTAGACTACACATTGCACATGCAGCAGGAGTATTGAGCAAGTTTATGTCAAAACCAGGGAAGGAGCATTGGACATCAGTGAAGCGGGTTTTCAGGTATTTGCGTGGCACTAGTGATTATGGTTTGTTCTACCAAGGAAGACCAGGATTGGACAGAGTGTTGGATATCCATGGCTTTGTTGATGCAGACTGGGCTGGAGATCTGGATCAGAGAAGATCTACAAGTGGGTATGTGTTTAACCTATTTGGAGGTGCAGTCAGTTGGATGAGTAAGAAACAATCTGTAGTGGCACTATCAACTACAGAGGCAGAATACATGGCAGCCACTCATGCAAGCAAGGAAGTAGTTTGGTTGCAGAGATTGTGTTCAAGTATGGGGTTAGTAAAATGAGCTATAAGGATAGATTGTGACAATCAAAGTGCAATTTTCATGGCAAAGAACCCTACTTACCATTCAAAGACAAAGCACATTAATGTTCAGTATCACTTTGTGAGGGATATGATAGAAGACAAAAAGGTGTTGCTAGTAAAGTTGGACACTTTGAAGAATACTATAGATTCATTGACAAAATCTATGAGCTTTGAGAAGTTCTCTTCATGTAGAGAAACAATGGGCATTGCAGGGATGGATAAATGACTAAGCTCTCTTGTGGCCCCATGTGGAAAGAAAACAACAAGTGGGAGAATGTTGGGTTGTGTTATTCTTTCCACGACTTTGGACCTTATATTAGGTTGGGCGGACCTACCTATGGTTTTGTGCATGATTTTTGCACATGGTTTTGGACGCGATGGTATTTGGTCCATGTTATTGGATGCTTCAACATGTATAAATATGTATTGTAACATTGAAAGGAACATAATGAAAAATCAAGCTGGTAGTCCTGGTTTTGGGATCCAGGGGAAAATCTCTATGTATATGTGTTTTATATGTTATGCTCTCGCATTGTTTATTTTCTGTGTTTTAGGATTCGTATGCAGGTAATTTTTGCACGGGGTTAAAACCTACAGAATTGTACATTTTTTGGGCTGAGTTGCCCTATTGGGAGGAATTGCAAAATTTTCTCAGTGAACAGTGAGTGGTAGATTTGTGCAATTATGGATCCCAGTAGGATAACATATAGAATTGCGCAATTTCTAGAGGGAAGGCTGGTTGCCCTCAAGAATTGTGCAATTCCTTAAGGGAGTTTCTAAGCCTGTAGCTGGACCAAGTCCGGTGAAACAACCTATGAGAGTCCCCGCCATAAGAATAAGATGCGGAAGCTTCAGGGGTGAGCTGGGGGCTTCGCACCTTGCCTTCTTACTTGCTTTGGTTCGGCCTACCTATATGAGAAAAAGCTTTGATAGACAGGTTGTCATTCTACAAGAAAATCACTGAATCTTGTGTACTTGACAAGCTAAGACATGCTGCTGTGAAAGGTTGGTAGGGAGGCTCCAAAACGAAGTTAAGGAAAAATATCAGAGGGTGGTTGTAGCCGCTAAAACAGATCCACAGTCTGGTTCAGGGATCACTAAGTCATGTACTCTATCATTCAGAGATCCACCCCACTCAGCTTCGAATCCATTCGACAATGCATCTCAACCAAGACATGAGAACCCCATCACACCATGACTATCTGAAAATGGTAAGGCTAGGCTGAAAAACAATTTTACACCTAGAAAAACCCATGTCATGATAGAAAAGAACCACATGCAATGCCATGCATGCCAAATATAGCAAGGACAATACACATGCAAGTTGATACCTACAATGAAGCCTGCTATAGCTGCTTGATCATTCCTTTCCCTACTTGATCTTTGCTTCCTCTTGCCTTCTTTGCCTTTCTTGCTCCAATTCCAAAATTTCTCCAAGAAAACTCTAAGTTTCCAAGAGTGAGTGAGAGAGAGAGAATAATGAGAGAGCTCTAAAACTCAACTGACAAAAGGCCTCTAATTTTCTTCATTTTCCATCAATTTCCTCCTCATATGCAACCTATGACCTTTCATCTTGATTTTCTCCCAATTTCCATTATTTTCACAAATAAATGTGCCAAAAATGCCATTTTTCCTTTCCAAAGCCTTAGCCATTGCCTTTTCCATAAAAAATCAAATGAACACCCACTAAGATGTCTTTCCCAACATTCATCTTGGAATAAGTGTCCCATCAACCGTCGTTATTATTTTTGCCTTTAGTTACTTTTATTAAATGGAATTTTCACCAGGGCTATTACAGAACCCTCCCCCTTGGGGGACACCGTCCTCGGTGTTAGACCACACCAAGAGCTCAACAAAACCGTTGAAAAGAAAACATACTACCCATGGAGCTTTATAACATAGCTCGATGCAATATTTATAATTATCACCCCGCTGAAAGCAAACCATCATAACAACATAATAACATGACACCCATACCGCTTATTGGCGCTTTATAACTTAGCTCATGGAGGTATTTACATCCATATACATATGTACATATAATAACATCACCAAAACATATACCAACACATCTACCCAAAACACCATACGAAAATTGCTTTGCCTTAACCGACAAACAAGGAAGGATACATAGCCCACATCTGATTCAGCATCTCGCATGTAGCTTCATCGAGCCCAAAGTGCTTCCACTACACTTTAACTTTCTCAATTGCTTGGTTCCGAAGCATGAGCACATTTTTCTACAATATACACTGAGGGTACGGCTGGAATTCTCCATTTGGTTCCTCCTGCAATACAAACTAATCAATCACATGATCAACATCCTTAACATGCTTCTTAAGCAATGATACATGGAAAACATCATGGAATTTCACTATTGGAGGTAGTGCAAGTTGATAAGCTATTGGTCCAATCCTCTTAATGACACTGAAGGGTCCAAAATGCCATGGTGCCAGCTTGGCACATGATCCAATCCATAAGGAGATCTTCTTCAGTTTGATGTGCAAGTACACCTATTCCCAACCTGGAACTCCTTGAATAACCTATTCCGACATGCAGAGATTTTCTGCCTATCCTGTGCTTCCTTTAGATTTTTCTTTATAACCTACATTTCCCGTTCCATGTCTTCCAAAATCTCTGGTCCAATCAACACCCTGTTAACTGCATCACTCCTACTAATGGGAGTGTGCCCATACAATGCCTAAAAGGACTCATCCTCAATGACTCCTAATAATCGTTGTTGTATGCAAACTCTACCAAGGGGAGATACTCTTCCCACTTTCACTGCTGATACATCACATACATCCTCAACATGTCCTCCAATATCCTGTTGACCCTCTCTGTATGTCAATATGTTTGTAGATGATAAGTTGTATTGAAGGCCAAATATGTGCCCAAACCTTCAAATAACTACTTCCAGAACTTGGAAGTGAACTTCACATCCCTGTCTGACACAATCTTATTTGGAAAACCATGTAACTTGACCACATCTCTGATGAATACCCGTGCTACATTGCTAGCTGAGAATGTAGACTTCATTGGAATGAAATGTGCAAACTTATTCAACCTGTCCATGATAACCATGGTGGAATCATGCTGTCTCACTGTCTTTGACAACCCTATAATGAAGTCCATGGAAATGACCTCCCATTTCCACTCTGGAATCACGATCAACTGTAGCAGTCCACTTGGATGTTTACACTCCGCCTTCACTCATAGACAATCAAAGCATCTAGCCACAAAATCTGCTAAATCCCTCTTCAGATTTGGCCAATAATAATATCTCTTCACTGCTGTTAGTGTCTTCTGGTAGCCTGAGTGACCTGAATAAGGTTTCACAGGAAACTCTCTCAAGGTCACCTTCTTGAGCTCACTTCTATCCAACACATATATCCTATCTTTGAATCTGACTATTCCATCCACTCTAAGACAATAATCCATACCTTGTGCACTTGCACCTGTACCTATGCATGTACCTGTACTACCATCTATACCTATACCAGTACCCTGCTGCAACCTGTGCACAATCTCCATATACCTAACATCCCACTGACGTGCCTGCAAGATCCTACCCTCTAGATCTTGTTGGAAACAATATTGAGAGGGGGGCAGGGGTGTGAATCAGTATTTATAATTCAGTAATTTTTCATTTCCCAAATAGATTTATATACGCTACTTCAGTGAAGTGAACTTGCATGTGCATGCTATTATGATTAGAGAAACCAGCGTATACCCCGAGAACTTATCATTTAGTCAATTTATCATGTGTTGATCTTTAATCAGTGCATTAGTAACTTATTATACAAACAATGTAAACTTTGAAACGGGAACTGATACTGTTACCTGTTTTGTAGAGATAACAAAAAAGTGACCCGATTTTGAAAATAGGTGATGCATAACACACATGTATTTTTTAGAGCATAGTTTTTGGCACTTTAAATTTTTTTATGTACATTACGTTTTAAAATGGTAGTGATTTTCATGCTGATTTAAAAAAGTGGTAATTCTGCATCAGAGCATTTTTTTAAAAGACCTATTTTTTTACTTTAAATTTTCTAATGTATGA
>APFE031404969.1:134930-163578 GCA_000404065.3 Pinus taeda | reverse complement strand
TATATAATGAATTTCATGTCAAAAAATAATAATAATCATTGTTTTTTTTCAAAAAATGATGATTAACATAAAAATGAATGCGAAAATCACATAATACAAATGTTGAACACATAACAACCTTAATTGAGTGCTTATTATTCTCATAAAATGTCAAAGTCAAAACATTACAAGTATAACTAATTAATAGTTTCGAAAAATGAGCTTGATTTCTAAGAATAACTTAAATTTAATCAACAATGTCACGTAATCCAAACTCTTTGTCCTCTGGAGTTTCATCATTGTCTTCTTCCACAATATTTTCTGCTTCATTTTGCTCATTTTCCTCCTCTAATGGATCTTTGATGTCTGCGAATCTCCCAATGTATGAATTTCCAATCATTTCGTGTAATGGTGCTTGGGGTTCCTTTGCCTTTTTCGCAACACGTGATTCGCTAAAGTCCCCTTTCTTCAACCCAATTTCTTTCATTGCATCTCGAAGAAATGAAGAGCATTAATTCTTTGATAAACAAAATTGCACCCTATTGGATCTTTTTCAATGGCAATGCAATTTCTTCCTTTTTGAAGGCAACATGTTAGTGTTGTACCTAATTATCAAGCACAAAAGAAATAATGAAGTAAATTAGTACAATGACATATAAATTAATAAATAACATATTGAAATTCAATTCCATATAACAAAACCTACCTGAGCCAAAAAATAAATCCAAAACCCAATCTCCTTCATTTGACTGTTGCAAAGACATGGCTAAATCGAGCTCCTAAATAACATTGGGTTACATTGTTTAAGTGCTCAAACGGCTCGACAGAGGGCTTAAAAAGGGCTCAATCGAGCAATCATTTTTTGCACCCAAACGTGCCCTCTCTTACCAAAAAGTGTAACCCAGCTCCATGCTTTCACCCTTATAGATTATGAATTTCTAACTATCTATATCCTAATTATTATTATTATCCAATTTTAAGGTCATAGCCAAGCCAGACACCAAATTGGTGTATGATACCCCCTTGTTTGTGGGACAAAAGACATCTCCATGCAATGATTTGATTATTATGTCTACGAAGGCATACCTACTCTAACCCCTTCTGGTTTTTGAACCTGTGACCTCTTAGGAGGAAACACATGCTCTTAACCATTAGGCCTATTCATGCTCTAAGAAAGTGGATTTGATTAGCTAAAGATAGTAATCTAGAAACTCACAATTATAACTCGCGATCACAATATATAACACACATGTAACACATCTGTAAGATTACAAATTATGATAATATGTTTGAGAATACAACCATAACTATTTCCTTTTATGCATCTCCAATGGGAATGTAATTATGAACTAGAATCTAGCCTAGGTTTGGAGGTTGTGTTTTAAAAATTGATGCATTAATAAAGCCTATATGTGTAATCTTAAATGTATAAAATTGTATTTTATGCTATTTCAAAAAAATTGATTTGAAACATATGAACTCAAAGGCCCCAAAGGAAGCCCAATTTCCCCAAAGATAATTCTATTGGAAAAAGGAAAAATTAATATTAATATTTTCATGGCACTCTTCCTTGATGTAATAAGCATGGATCCCTCTCATTATTACTTGATAATTTACTTGGGTAAGTGATTATTAAGAAATGTGGTCAATATATTTGATATTATTTAAAAGGAAATTAATGAGGTATCTTATAAGTTGGCTCCACTATTGAAGGATCGAATTCACCCATCAAATGTTATATAATAATATCATTGTAAGGATCATTAGACACACGTTTAGTGGATCACATGTCTTTATCTCAGTAGATCGTAATTCTCTATGGAGGCTCGCATTGTTTTGTTGTTTGAATTATTTTGTGGCTCACACAATACTCTGAGGCACACACTCTTCTTTAGTGGTGATCACAATTTTCTATGGCTCGCATTTACATATATGAGGTTGGATACTTATACTTCATGGCTTGGCTATACTCTGGATCATTATATCATTTATGTAGCATGTATCATTAATACTTATGTGCCTTACTTTATATATATATATATATCTTTGGATCATTCGTGGTTCAAATTACATCACAAAACAACTCAGTTCTATTATTTTATGATTCATATTGCTCACATTACTTACAGTGGCTCACATTTGTAAATATATATGGCTCGCATTCATTTGTCTCCATGGATTGCACAATGGCTCACACTCTTGTATGTGGCTCACATTATTGTTTTCGGCCCACATAAGTTCCTATGGCTCGCACTCTGTCTCTAAGGGTTTGCCGTATTTCCTATGGCTCACACTACAGTGACATCATGGAATCACTTGAATTTTTGAAGTTAGAGTTTTGGGAGGAGAACATAAGTGCATATATGAGTATCCAGATATTGGAGATTACTGAGAATTTCTCACAAGCAGTTGCAGATCATAGTATTGGGACTGAATATATAAAGCCTGATTATATTACAACAACATTCATGGCTTTTCTTTCCTGTGACCAACCACTGGTCTTTGGAATTCCTTGCTTCCTTGTATTTAACAGTCATTTTAATCTTCATGGTGCAACACCGATGGCAAGAGAGAATGATTGCTTCTTGAAGCAAGTGGAATTTCACATACTTTGTCTTGTAGTTTTTCATAATGATTCCATCAAAAAGAGGGTTGTTGTTGGTTTTCAAATTCTTGTGCGGAATTCTTTTTACTATTTCTAGAATATTTCATAGTTGTGTGTTATGTTGACAATCACTTTGTCGAAATTGATGTCTGACATAAAATTTAGTCAAATGAAGTGTGATAGCTCCTTGGAGGAAAGTGGGGAACACGATGTCTCCGAAAGTCACTGGATGAAATGGAAATGGAAGAGAGGAGTGGTGATCTTTTGAAAGGCTACAGTCTTTATGAGAATTCATTGGATGTTATCTCAAAGGGTTCTACACAGAATCATTGGTCGTGGTCAAAATTCAAGCAGTTGCATGTAACTCTTCTCCGTGCCTTAGATGTGGCAATTGAAAACACTCTCATTGGTTTTATGATGTTAATATACAGATATGCAGTAAGAGAGAGCTTTCATAGACTTTCTTGGGCTTATGCACACGTACTAGATCTGCATGTCATGTGGCTTCTTCATTGAGGTGATGCTAATCAAGAGATGCAATCTTGGGTAGAAGTTGCGCAATGCGTCATGGTTGTTGTTGGGTCAAAATGCAGGGATTGGATTGCATGCAGGCATGGGCACATGGGGCGATTCTGAGAATAGCGGGGTGGCGGGGCGATTCTCAGAATCACCCCATGTGCCCACCCTTGCATGCAATCCAACAAATTTGCAGGAAATTGTTTTGCGTTTTTTTTGTGTACCCATTATTATTTTTCATAGGTAACAAGTCAATGCTGTAGCACGAAAAAGACTGCGTCGACATGATAGACTTGCCATCATTTGTCTAATACAAAGATATGATGCTGTAGTGTATGTTAACTATTTGATGGGCATGGTCGACATTGCTTCACAATATCTTCCTGTGTTGGATATGTGGTGGTCTAATGCAACTCTCTTGCCACTGATGATGCACGTTTTATAATATTTAATACTATTAAATATGCAACAAACACGTTGGGAAAGGGAACTCAGAATTGTAGTAAATGCATTGCAGGAAGGATAATTTGTTTGGATGTTAGCTGGGATGGAATTTGACGGTGTTATATATATATATTTTTATATATTTTAATTTCTTCCCACATGTTAACATTGTGTGTTTAAATGATTACAACATGAATTAAAATTGCAAAAACTATCAAAAATCAGATTTGAAATTCCTACACTAGATGTTAGGTTATATCTAGATGTTTCAGTTCTTATGAGACAAAAGTCTTCCCAAAATTGTGACACTGAATTTTTAATTCTTCACAATGTATACAACACAGTGTTAACAAACAAATATATTTTCTTCGCAGTATGAAATAGAACGTTTTTGATCTTTTCGTTAGGAATATATATATTTTAGCTTTGTGGGATTGCATGCAGGCGTGGGCACATGGGGCGATTCTGAGAATCACCCCGCCACCCCGCAATTCTCAGAATAGCCCTAGTGATATAAATTAATTAAAATGCCCGGTTTATATTGCTGGGGCGATTTTGAGAATCACGAGGTGGTGGGGCGATTCTTAGAATTGCCCCATGTGCCCACGTCTGCATGCACTGTATGGTATGGTGATTTTCTAAGAAAAATAAAATGTTCTCATCCACGCATTCATGTAGTGTTGTGAGTAGCTTAAATGAAGTGCTCGTACGAGATAGTCTGCTCAAGAGATTTATTTTAGATTGAAATCAAATTGATAAAATTAAACTGTCCACAATACAGAACTACAAAACCAAGCTAAAACGATTCGTACTTTTGAACATTAAAACGGGTCCAAGATGCCTTCCAAGAAAAAGAATCAACTCACAGACGATGCAGAGTTCATATACACGCAGAGATTGGCTGCACTGACGCATATGTTTAATTGAGGCGAACCCATGGCATGCATATTTTGTCAACAGAAAAAGCAAAGCCTGTAACAGTGGCTAAAACCTAAATAATGCGAGGATAGAAAATCCTAAGGAAACTAAAGCGAAACAACCTCTAAAGCAATCCCAAAAATAGTCAAGAATGCATGGTAATCAGCCACTTGCAGACAGAGGATAAACCAAAACCAGATGAACCTAGAGCATTGAAATAGCATAATATATTGTTGTGGACGTAGCTAATGCCAGATTGGTACAGTGAACCATATTAATATATTGTTGTAAAGTTCGATGCGAGCTAGTATTGTTGTAAAGTTCGATGCGAGCTAGTGTTTTATTACTGGATACTGTCAAATATTTAACACACTTTTGTTATTTTCTTATGCTTCCATTTCATCTTTTGTAGTGTTGTCCACCAAGTGAAAGTGAATATCACAGGAAGGATCTTAAAATTTGAAGTGAGAAAATGGGTATTAATTAATTTGGTATGCTCACGCCTACAAGATGAGCAAAAGAATTAGACATTGCACCTCTCGTGTTAATCATTACTTTTTTCTCCTTTTCATTATTCAGAGAACAAAGAAATGATGAACATAGTAGGTTTGGGGGTTAGCATTTTAGGCCTGTCAATGGTACTATATCATCCCTAAATGTTATGCTCTCTCTGATTTTTCTATTATGATAAATGTCATATTTTTCCAACTAGAATAGGAATTATAGAGTAGACATGGAACATTGATTTGAAAGGAATATACCTTGATTAGGAGATCGAATGTCAATAAAGAAGCCACACTGTAAGCTGCATGCGATATGTGTGTCGGACGACTACACTTATGTTCTCCTCCCAAAACTCTAACCTCCAAAATTCAAGTGATTCCATGATGTCACTATAGTGTGAGCCATAGGAAATAATGCACCCTTAGAGACAAAGTGCGAGCCATAGGAACTTATGTGGGCCGAAAACAATAATGTGAGCCACATACAAGATGCTACAAAAAAGATATAATGATCCAGAGTATAACCAAGCCATGAAGTATAAGTATCCAACCTCATATATGTAAATGCGAGCCACAGAAAATTGTGATCACCACTAAAGAAGAGTGTGTGCCTCAAAGTATTGTGTGAACCACAAAATAATTCAAAAAACAAAACAGTGCGAGCCTCCATAGAGAATTACGATCTACTGAGATAAAGACATGTGATCTACTGAACGTGTGTCGAATGATCCTTACAATGATATTATTATATAACATTCAATGGGTGATTTAGATCCTTCAATAGTGGAGCCAACTTGTAAGATACCTCATTAATTTCCTTTTAAATAATATCAAATATATTGACCACATTTCTTAATAATCACTTACCCAAGTAAATTATCAAGTAATAATGAGAGGGATCCATGCTTATTACGTCAAGGAAGAGTGCCACGAATATATTAATATTAATTTTTCCTTCTTTCAATTGAATTATCTTTGGGGAAATTGGGCTTCCTTTGGGGCCTTTGGGTTCATATGTTTCAAATCAATTTTTTTGAAATAGCATAGAATACAATTTTATACATTTAAGATTACACATATAGGATTTATTAATGCATCAATTTTTAAAACACAACCTCCAAACCTAGGCTAGATTCTAGTTCATAATTACATTCCTATTGGAGATGCATAAAAGGAAATAGTAATGCTTGTATTCTCAAACGTATTATCATAATTTGTAATCTTACAAGTGTGTTACATGTGTGTTATATATTGTGATCATGAGTTATAATTGTGAGTTTCTAGATTACTATATTTATCTAATCAAATCCACTTTCTTAGAGCATGAATAGGCCTAATGGTTAAGAGCATGTGTTTCCTCCTAAGAGGTCACAAGTTCAAAAACCAGAAGGGGTTAGAGTAGGTATGCCTTCATAGACAATAATCAAATTGTTGCATGGAGGTGGGTCTCTTGTCCCACAAACAAGGGGGTCTCATACACCAATTTGGTGTTTGGCTTGGCTATGACGATAGAGATTCTGAAAAGGTTGTTACCAGAAGGAACAATGTTGAGATGGGAGTCTGATGAAACCAGTCGTAGATCTAGAAGAATTTTGAAACCTGAAATGGTGGGCATGCATGTGGACTCAGATGGGGCACTAGTTGATGAAAGAGAAGAATATGGAACATTTTCGTCTGCATCTAGTCATTCATCTGAAGATGTAAATTCTGATGGTGTGTAAGAAAATATGGGTGATTTTGAATAGTTGTCTAAGACAATTTATATAAGTGATGTTTGCATCGTATCTTGAATAAATTTTTTGATTTCCATATGGTGTTAAATCAGAAGTTATGAGTCATTTTTATGTTGTTTGATTATATGTCTTAATTATGATAATTTTTATTGTTTAGAATATCTACAATGCAACATTAAATTAGAGATATATTGTATGTTTCATTCAATATACAAATAATGACATTTTGATTCATTTAGTCATGTAATTTGTTCATAATGTCATGGTTTTTAATTTTATTGTTCAAAAAATTCCAATTTCTTTTGTATCTAGCATGTTATGGTTGAAAACATGTTGAATTTATACTTAGGAAAGAAAAATGTTATTCTACCAAAAACATTAGTATGTGTTTTTTTCCTCATAAACTACTGTTTTTTTTGCACATAAAAATTTGGTTTTACTAGCATTTTTTAAAAATGTTGAAAATTGACCCTAAAAAAAATCGTCGTTCTAGTATCAACACTTTTTCGTTTTCAAGGTTTTTTTTACAAAAATTTCGTTTTCGCTGCAATTTTTAAAACATGTTCACAATTGACCCTAAAAAAAAATCATCGTTCCAGTATACACACTTTTCATTTTTAACACTGTTTTTGATTTTTTTTCGGGGTATTTTGGTGAGAGTTCCCGTTTCGAGTTTATAGTTCCCATTTCAAAGTTTACATTGTTTACAGTAACTATGTGCAATAATAACATAATAAACCATCACACATAAGAAACACACATGAACATGAAGATTTAAGGTGGAAACCTGATGTGGGAGAAAAACCACCTGTTGTTGTCGTCTCTGTCTTCTTTTAATATAAAGAAAATTTGTTTACAATGTTGTACTCGTGCAGACTCATACCAGTACACAGACACCCACCTGTAGAAGGCTATAACTTTCTCTCATTTTCCAGCTTCTACTATAAGGGAGCTACAACCCCCTAGCTCTTGTACTAGCCGATATGTTTACTAGTACATAGGCACCGACCTACAGAAGGCTACGACCTTCTCTCTTCCTTTAGGGACGACGTTTCATTAATTTTTAGACTAGTTGCTCCTGGTACACAACAATACAAAAGAAAGGCCTCGTTTCATCAAATTTCACACTGGACCCATCAGAACTTTCAAACTACATCAACCAACAATCAGTTAATCTGAACAGTCAGATCACTGTCACTAGAACACTGTGCTGAACCCAGAAATCCACATCATCTTTCAGAACCAACTCCAACCTCAAAAATCATACATTAGAATGCATAAATTACTTTACTGAACCCAACCTACATGTATACGCTACTTCCATTAACAAAACCTGCGTATACCTTCAAAACTACTGAATCATAAAACTTATGAATCAGATCTGTACCAACCAGTAATATTCTAAACATCTACTGCCAATTTACAGAGACCTAGATAGTTAGCAACAAAGATAACCCTTCTCTCTTAATCAATCAATCAATCAGACACAAACTCCTTATGCATTCAATTTTACTTTCATAGCTAAGAATACTTCATTGACAGACAACTGTAAAACAACAACAATGATGAAATAGATCAGTCATTTCTGAACAACATGCTTTTCTTTTGCATACGCTACTTGGAAGAGTCAAACCTACATGTATACGCACCTTTACCAAGGCAAACTAACATATAGATATGCAAAAATTAACTTACTACTTCGCTGCTATTCCAGACTTCAGACATACCCATATCATGACATTTAAAGAATAAAACATGCACAAGTAATCAGATCTAGCCCAACCAATATCAGATCATATAATGATAAGTCATTTCAGGTCTCATGGTCCTGATCCAACATTGTATCCAAGGTGCACAAAATATTTCAAATCATATCATAATCATAGCCCCTACAACATAAAATATACTTCAGATAGAAGTATCCCTGAGAAACCCTTTCACTTGCACACATGGCCCTTTGATATTCTCCCCCTTATATAGTTTTTGGCCTTTCTCAATGCCTCAGACCAAAACAACACTTAGAGCGTGTGGTATTCTTGGACGAGATCAAATAGTCGTTACTCTGCTTAATATTGTGGGCTAATACCATGGTATTAACCCTTGGTATTATTTACTCTCGAATTTCCTTGATTTTCCAACCCATACATGCTTTTCCTCTTGTGAAAGTGCATACGTATACGCTCTTTTTGTTTTGTGAACCTGCGTGTATATGCTGCTTTGATAAGGTAAACCTACGTATCCGGCTTAAACCATCTGAAAACATCCTTTTCCTTCAACTTCTTGATTCTGATCAGTAGACCTTTGTTCCAACTTCCTTTTCATCTGTACCAATGCCCTATTACCTCTGAATTGACCTGTTACACTGTGAGCTGACCTGTGAGTGAGTTGCCATCAAGGACAACCCCTATATCATAATGCCAATATATCCCCCTTTGGACTTGATGAAAACCATATTGGTGTTGATTACATCAAGTTGTAGAAATTGTTAGAGATATCGAGCAACACCAACCAAATTACTCTCCCCCTTTGACATCAAGGGCAAAGGGCGGCCTAAGACGTGATCCCCCTTTGAGATTCACTATGCTATCCATGCTCCCCCTGAGTACATGCAGAGTCAGCAGCGATATGATTCAAAAGAATAACACGACTCTATAACTCAACTAAGTGAGTATGACCTTCCTAAGACCAATGACTCATACATACATCAATTACCAAACAAAGTGGGGATACACCAAATTTGACTCATCCACCCAACCAAGTGGGGATATACCAATTTTTGATACATGACTAGAATATAGAAATTATTACATCATCCTTCCCATGCATAGTGGGGATACAAAATTACATCATATGTCTAGTAGGACTCATTCAAAAATAGAATATGATAGAAGGAGACATATTACACCCTAGATCTTTTACATGACCTATGCAACAATGGATATGAATATCTAAAACCATAACTGAAGTCAACAACCATAATAACAACAATGCAGAAAGTTTGTGATGGCTAATGCTCCCCCTCAACCTGTGCTACCTGTGCATTTTCAAAAACTCATTTATCAAAGCATCTATATCAGCTAGATAAAAATCAATGAACAAATCATATCAACAGACTATAATCATCAATATCACACTGAGCACCCATATCAGAGTTTGACCCACTGGTTTTCTATCAGAAAAACATATACGCTCCTGCAGCCACATAAACTTGCATATATACGCGACTATCCTTCATTAAACTCACGCATATGAACCTTCCTCTGAAAAATTGGATTTAATAGTAAGATGATGCAGAAACTACTCCTTGATTTTGTCTAAGATATTCAAATGTTTCTCTGGGAAGCAATTTGGTGAATATATCAACAACCTGTTCTTTGGAGGGAACATACTCCAATTTAACCTTTTGTTCAAGCACTTGTTCTCGTAAAAAATGGTATTTAATGGGTATGTTCTTGGTCTTTGAGTTCATGACTGGATTTTCCGAAATATTGATGGCACTTGTATTATCACATAGAATGGAGATGGTACATGTGATTTGAATGCCTTTCAATGTTTGCATCATCCAAAGTAGTTGTGTGCAACAAGATGCAACAACCACATATTCTGCTTTAGCTTTAGATAAGGCAATCGAACTTTGTTTCTTGCTGAACCAACACACTAACGGTGATCCCATATAAAATGCACCTTCACTAGTGCTTTTTCTATCATCAACATTTCCTGCCCAATCTACATCTGTATATGCATGAAGAGTAAGATCTGTATCTTTAGGATACCATAGACCAAAGTCTTGAGTTCCTTGAATATATTTGAATATTATTTTTACTTCCTGAATATGTGATTCCTTTGGATTTGCTTGGAACCTTCCAACAATTCCTACTGCATGCATGATATTAGGTTTGGTACCTGTTAGATAAGCAAACTTCCAACCATTGATCTATATGCTGGTTGGTTCACTGCAGGTGATTCATCGTTAGAATTGAGACTGCATCCTATTACCGTTGGAGTACATACTAGTTTAAAATCTTTGATACCGTACTTCTTTAGAATCTGCTTGAGATATTTAGTTTGTGAAAGAAAAATACCATCTTTTGTTTGCTGTACTTGTACCAAGAAAATAAGTAAGTTCACCAAGTAAGGACATTTCAAATTCTTGCTGCATAACCAAAGCAAAGTTCTGACTCATAGATTCTTCATTGCTACCAAAGATGATAGATCAACATAAACAACAATAATGAACAATTTATCATTTCACAATCTTTGTATATAAGTTGTTGTCCATCGAACCTTTTGTGAAGCCTTGTTGTTGTAGATATTTGTCATGACGATAATACTAGGCCCTTGGAGCTTGTTTCAGACCATATAGAGCCTTTTTGAGCTTACATACAAGATTTGCATCATTTCCTAGAATGAATCCTTCTAGTTGCTCAATATAAACTTCTTCTTCTAAATCTCCATTAAGAAAAGCCGATTTTACATCCATTTGATATACTTTGAATTTTCGAAAACTTGAAAGAGCAAGAAACATTATTATGGCTTCAAGTCTGGCAATGGGTGCAAAAGTTTCTTCAAAGTCTATACCTTCTTGTTGAGCATTCCCTTTACAAACAAGTATTGATTTGTTTCTAATAAATTCTCCATTTTCATTCAACTTATTCTTAAATATCCATTTTGTTCCTATAACATTTTTATCATGAGGTCTAGGAACTAACTTCCAATTATCATTCTTTTCAATTTGGTCAAGTTCTTCATCCATGGCCTTAACCCAACATTCATCTTTGCTAACTTCATTTACATTATGTGGTTATATGGAGGATAATAATGCTAGATAACTGGAGGTTTGTGTAAGAGTTCTTCTTGTCTGTACTCCAGACCCTTTTTCTCCTAAAATTTGAGATTTTGCATGATTCTGTTGAACATACCTGGATGGAGTTTTTTCCCTGTCTATTGTATCTTCTTCTAATGCTTCATTGGTATCTTCCTCTATATCATTTTGATTTGATATGGGAAAACATTCATTGTCTTCCTCAATGTCATATTCCTTTGTTGATTTCCTTTGTTCCAGATTTTTGCATACTTCATCAATTACTGCATCAATTCATTCAACAATTTTCTGAAGTCTTTTATTATAACATTTGTATCATTTACTTCTGGATGAATAACAAAGAATAATTCCTTCATCTTTTCTAGTTTCAAACTTACCAAGTTTTTCATCAGTCCTTTTGATGAAACATTTACTTCCAAAAACTCTAAAGTGTTTTATAGTGGGAGGCTTACCATACCAGATTTCATATGGAGTTTGAGCACTATTTACCCAAACATTAGTTTTGTTGAGAATAGCCATGACAGCGAATGCAACTTCACCCTAGAAGGTTGCATGAGTTCCAGATTCATCAAGCATAGATCGAGCCATTTGTTGAACTTTTCTGTTCATTCTTTCCACTACGCCATTTTGTTGAGGAGTTCTGGTGACTAAGAAATGCCTTTTTATTCCATGTTGTTCACAAAAATCAAAGAATTCATATGATATGAATTCTCCCCCTCGATCAGATCTGAACATTTGATTTTTCAATCAGATTCATTTTCAACTAAAGCTTTGAAGGCTTTAAAAATTTCAAATACTTCATATTTATGCTTTAGTAGGCCTATCCAACACATTCTAGAAAAATCATCAATGAATAAAATAAATTATTCTTCTCCATGAGGTGACTTTTTCCTTGTTGGTCCACATAAATTAGTATGGATGAGTTCAAGAGGCTTACTTGTTGATCCTTTTTTTCACTGAAATGAACTTTGGTTTGCTTACTGACTTGACATGGTTTGCGTATGGTATTTTCTGAAATGCTGATATTTGGAAGATCACGGACCGCCTTGAGCTTTCATGCTTTTCTTATTTGAGAAAAGCTTAGATGCCGCAACCTTTTGTGCCATAACCAATTTTCATCTATTTTGCCTAGATAGCATTGTTTTTTTCCTCCTTTGAGTATGTAAAAGTTGTTTGGAGTTCTTGTACCTTTGATTATGGTCTTCCCTATATCAAGCTCACAAACCACACATTCGTTTGATCAAAACACAACTTCGTTTCCTTGATCACACATTTGACTAACACTCAACAAGTTATGATTTAAACCATCTACATACATGACATTTCCAACTTTAACATTTTCTTTCAAATAAACAAAACCTTTACCTTTAATGATAGTTGGTGTGTCATTTCCAAATGAGACATTCTTTTCCTTTTCCAAAGCATTAGATGGTTGGAGTTTCTCTTTATCACCTGTCATATGTTTGGAGAATCCGTTGTTAATGTACCACTGATTTTCTTACCCTTCTGCAAACAGAGCTATGCTACATCTTTTTGATTGAACTTCCTTCTTTCTCCATACCTTGAAATTTGATGATGATTGCTCCTTTTGAAGTGTTGGCCAAAATTTGTCCCTGCATTCAGAATCTTCATGACCAAATTTGTTACAAAATGAACATTCAATTTCATCTTCAAGAGGAGAGAAGTTATTATAGGAACTTTTCTTGATTCCTGTTACGCTCCTTTGATTTCTTGCTTCTCTAGTCATGATAGTTTTGTAAGCAACACATTGAGCAACCTTATGCCCAAAGTTATGGCATGAAAAGCATTTTCCATTAAAGAAGTTTCTGTGATCATAGAATCTACCTTTTGGTTGATGCTTCTATTGATGTTCATCCTTGGAGTAAATTGAGCATGATTTACTTGATGAATACTTTTAGGATTTTTTTGATGATTGACATACTGTTCATTGGTCTTTATTGCATCAAGATAGCTTTTGGTGGAGGTTGACGGATTTTGTGATTGGGATGATTCTTCAATATATCCAAGAACTGTCTTTATAAGATGAGAACACTGAACCTTGATGATTTCATTTAAAGTTTCTGATCCTTTAGAAAATCTAAGATTAAGAGATTTTATCTTCTCTAGTTCTTTTCTTAGACCCACAACTTCACATTCTAGTTTTTCACTGTGCTTTTCTCTTTCAGTGAGTTGATGTGCCAAATTTTCTATGATCATATTCTTCTCTTCGAAACATATTTTGAGTTTTTTTATTTCTTCAAGAAAGTCTTCCTCTTCTAAGGCGTCCAAAAAATCATCATTGCCATAAACCATGAGTAGTTTATAATCTTGTTCAGTTTCATCTTCATCACTATTAGATAATCTATCACTATCTTCATGAGTATAGTAGCTTCTTCTATTAACAACCTGTTTTCTATTGCCTTTTGCAGATTCCTTTCCTTTTTCATGATTATCTTTATGAGGACATTTTGCAGCATAATGGTCAACTATACCACAAGCAAAGCATTTGAATGGTAGCTTATCTCTGAATCTTCCGGAACCCCATTGAAGCTTCTTGACAAAGTTTACCTCATCTTCTTCTTCTAAAATATATCCTGATTCATTGCGCTCTTCCTTTTCTTTTCCCTTTGCTGAAGCTTTGAAAGTGACTTCTCTCATATATAATGGACCTCCTTTCCTCATTTCAAAGGTAGTTAGAATTCCATGAAGTTGAACAAAAGTAATAGATTGAAGATCCTATTTTTCTTCCATGGTATATAATTTTGACTCAAATTTAGAAGACAAAGATCTCAAAATTTTCTCTACTAAAGTAGCCTCTTTATCTCTTCACCCAGATTCTTCATACAATTAACAATCTCATCTACACATAAAAATTAACTAGCAATACTTTCATCACTATGCATCTTAAGAGTTTCATACTAAATTCTGAGTGTTTGGAGCTTAACACATTTTACCTGGGATTCTCCTTCATAGCTCTGAATGATTTTGTCCCATATCTCTTTGGTTGTCTTGAGCTGCATGACTTTGATGAATTCTGATTCTAACAGACTTCCTAATAAAATATTGACAGCTTTGGCATTGGTTTCGTATAACTTCTTACCTGTTGTATCTGTAGATATTACTGTTAGAAATTGATATCCTCCTTCCACAATTTCCCAAACATCGGCTCCAAGCAATTGAAGATAGGGTCTGGTTCTTATTTTCCAATATACCAAGTTGTTACCATTGAGTATTGGTGGTCTGATAGATCCCATGCCTTCTTGATTGTTCATCTTGAAAGATCTCCCTTCAAACGATCAAGCTTCTTCTGAAGGACCTGCTCTGATACCAATTGTTGGAAATAATATTGAGAGGGGGGGGGGGGGGGGTGAATCAGTGTTTATAATTCAATATTTTTTCATTTCCCAAGGAGATTTATATACGCTACTTCAATGAAATGAACTTGCGTGTGCACGCTGCTGTGATTAGAGAAACTAGCGTATACCCAGAGAACTTATGATCTAGTCAACTTATCATGTGTTGATCTTTAATCAGTGCATCAATAACTTATTATACAGTAACTATGTGCAGTAATAACATAATAAACCATCACACATAAGCAACACACATGAACACCAAGATTTAAGGTGGAAACCCAATGCCGAAGAAAAACCACTTGCTGCTGTCGTCTCTATCTTCTTTTAATACAAAGAAAATATGTTTACAATCTTGTACTAGTGTAGATTCATTCTAGTATGCAGACACCCACCTGCAGAAGGCTACAATCTTCTCTTGTTTTCTAGCTTCTACTGGAAGGAAGCTACAACGCCCTAGCTCTTGTACTAGCCGATATGTTTACTAGTACGTAGGTGCCAGCCTACAAAAGGCTATGACCTTCTGTCTTCCTCCAGGGACCACGTTTCATTAATTTTCATACTGGATGATCCTAATACACAACAATACAAAAGGAAGGCCTCGTTTCATCAAATTTTCACACTGAACCCATCAGAAATTTCAAACTGCATCAACCTATAATTAGTTAAACTGAACAGTCAGATCACCGTCACCAAAATGTTGTGCTAAACCTAGAAACCTGCATCATCATTCAGAACCAACTGAAACCTCAAAAATAATACACCAAAATGCATACGCTACTTTACTAGACCCAAATTGCGTGTATATGCTACTTCCATTAACAAAACCTGCATATACCTTCAAAATTACTGAATCATAGAAATTCTGAATCATGTCTGTACCAACTAGTGATATTATGAATATCTACTGCCAATTTACAGAGATCTAGATAGTCAGCAACAAAGATAACCCTTCTCACTTAATTAATCAATCAATCAGACACAAACTCATGCATTCAATTTTACTTTCAGATCTAAGAAGACTTCATTGACAGACAACAATAAAACAGTAACACTGATAAGATATATCAGTCATTTCTGAACAATAAGATTTTCTTTTTCATACGCCACTTGGAAGAGTCGAACCTGCGTGTATACACACCTTTACCAAGGTGAACCAACGTATAGATCTAAAAAAATTAACTTACTCCTTCGGTGCTATTCTAGACTTCAGACATACCTAGATCATGACATTTAAAGAATAAAACATGCGTAAGAAATCAGATCTAGCCCAACCAATATCAGATCATATAATGATAAGTCATTTCAGGTCTCATGATCCTGATCCAACATTGTATCCAAGTTGCACAAAATATTTCAGATCATATCATAATCATAGCCCCTGCAACATAAAATATACTTCAGATAGAAGTATTCTTGAGAAACCCTTTCACTTGCACACATGGCCCTTTGATCTTCTCCTCCTTATATAATTTTTGGCATTTCTCAATACCTCGGACAAAAACAACACTTATAGCATGTGGCATTCTTGGACGAGATCAAATAGTTGTTACTCTGCTCAATATTGTGGGCTAAGACCATGGTATTGACCCTTGGTATTCTTTACTCTCGAATTTCCTTAATTTTCCAACCCATACACACTTTTCCTCTTGTGAAAGTGTGTGCATATGAATACACTCTTTTTGTTCTGTGAACCTACGTGTATACACTGCTTTGATAAGGTGAACCTGCGTATGTAGCTTAAACTATCTGAAAACATCCTTTTCCTTCAACTTCTTGATTCTGATCAGTAGACATTTGTTCCAACTTCCTGTTCTTCTGTACCAATGCCCCATTACCTCTGAATTGACCTGTTACACTGTGAGATGACCTATGAGTGAGTTTCCATCAAGGAAAACACCAGTATCATAATGCCAACAGATATTTCCCATAGGAGCTCATATCTGCCAAGTGATTTACTTGTACCTGCCTACTAAGAGCATCTGCCACCCTATTCTCTTTACCTTTGATGTACCTGATCTTGAAATCAAACTCACTGATCATGGCCAACCATCTAGCCTACATGGCGTTCAGATTCGACTGATTAAACAAATACCTCAACCTAATATGATCACTCATCAGTACAAAGCTCTCGCCAAGAAGATAATGTCTCCACATATTCAATGCATGTATAATCACTGTCAACTCAAAATCATGATTGGGTTAGTTCTGTTTGTGTTCATTCAGTTTCCGTGACTCATAGAATACCACTTGTCCATCCTGCATATGGACTCCACCAAGTCCTCTCTTGCAAGCATCTGTGCATATTACAAACTCTTTGTTTGGATCTGCATTCTATAGCACTGGTGCATGTGTCAACAACTACTTAAGATGCTCAAAGCTACCCTCTCACTCCTTTTTCCATTCAAACTTCTTACCATTCATCTGCAATGATTTTATAGGATAAGAAATCTGTGAGAATTTCCTGATGAACCTATGATAATATCCTTCCAGACCCATAGAATATCTCACCTCATCCACACTCTTAAGAGCTACCCATTCCATGATGGATCTTATCTTCTTTGGATCTACTACAATTCCCTCCTTGGAGACCACATTTCCCATGTAATGTACCTCTGTTTGAAAGAACTACACTTTCTGAGCATAGCATACAACTGATGCTCTCTTAGCATCCTCAACAATGCTACTAAATGCTCAACATGCTCTTCCTCAATTTTAGTATATACCAATATATCATCAATGAACACAATAACAAACTTATCCAAATATGGATGCAACATAATATTCATCAAGCACATAAATGTAGCTAGAGCATTAGTTAAGCCAAATGGAACAACAACAAACTCATAATGCCCATACATGGTTCGAAAAGTTGTCTTGTAAATGTCCTCCTCTTTGATGCATACCTGATGGTATCCATATCTCAGATCAATCTCCGAGAACACTGTTGCTCCCTATGATTGATAAAATAAGTCATAAATCCTCGATAAAGGGTAACTTTTCTTGATAGTCACTTTTTTCAACTTCCTGTAGTCAATGCATAATATGAGGGTTCCACCTTTCTTCTTCACAAACAAGACTGGTGCACCCCAAGGTGGTACACTTGGTCTAATATATTTCTTGTCCAACATTTCCTTCAGCTGCAACTTCAACTCAACGAACTCAGGTGTGCTCATCTTGTAAGGTGCTTTTGATGCTGGAGCTACCCCTAGCACTAACTCAATCGAAAAGTCTACTTCCTTGTTGGGTGGAAACTCTGTAATGTCCTAAGGAAATACATCCTGAAACTACTATAAAACTGGGTACCTTCTCAAAACATTGACATTCTCAACCTCCTTACCCTTGCCATTAGAAATGTGCACTGCAAATAACATACACCCTTTCCTGTGGCTACGCTTTGCTAACATAACTGTCACCATCCTAACTAATGTGGCTTTCTTCTTACCCTGCAAGACTCTTGGTTCTCCATTGTCATCAACACACTCAATAAATTTTTCATAAAAGTCTAACTTGGTTCAATGAAGATGCAACCAATCCATGCCCAACAACATACTGTATGATCCCAATGATAATATGATCAGATGTGTTATGGTAGGCATACCATTCACATCAAATGCACAAGATATTACCCAATGATGAAATCGCTTCCTTGTACCTGTATCCAACAACACCAATCAAGACTTTGCATGCAATTCCTTACTCAAACCACACTTGTCCACCAATTTAGGACTAACATAACTATAATTAGATCCAGGGTCAATCAAAATAGAAATAATTTGATCACAAAGCTTACCATCCATCTCAATGATAGATGCCTAGTGTTCTGCCTGTCTATTTTCCACTGCTGCATAGATACAAGGAATGCTCTGCCCAACATCCCCAACAGTTTGCGCCTCCTGTGCACTGAATATCTGAGGCCTAACACCCTGATTAAGTGGACAATCTCTCTTAAGGTGTTCCGTGCCACATGTCCAACACTCCAATAGACCAATACCCACACCTCTATGCTATCACTGTGACTCATGTCCTTTTCTAGCTCCATTAAACTTCTTTTGCGATGCCACATTCTCTTTTTCTTCTGCATGCTGAGGCCTTGTCCTCTTAGGCTTCCATTTACCTTTACCTTTATCTTTTCTCTTCCATCCTTGCTGAGATTCATTCTTATGCTTTGATTGTTTATAGCAATGCTTCAATTTCCCAATAACTTCCTCAAGTAACCGAGGCTCATCATACTCAATCCGATCTCTAAATGCTAATGACAAATCACTGAAAAATCACTGAACTTTGGTCTTCCCATTAGTAAGATATGGTACATACCTCAATAACTCCAGAAACTTGGTCATGTTCTCTTCGTCTATTATTGATACCATCTTTAGCTCATAGAATTCCTTGGCCTTACTGTCGTAGTACCTCTCTGACAAGTACTTCCTGAAAACCCTCTTGAACTCCCGCCAACTCAAGTCATATGTCCAGATGTCTCTAACCCACTTAACATCTTCCCACCAAATGTATGCTTTACCTTTCAAGCTGAAGATCGCTACTTTGGCCTTCATGTTATTTGTGTACTCATGCAACTCAAAGAATTTGTTCATATTAAGTATCCAAGCCTCTGCATCTCCTGACTTCTTCACATCTCCATCAAAAGCAGGTGGTTTTTCTTTCTTGAATTCATCTAGTAAGTATCCCTTATCACTCCTCCTGTAAGGATGATAACGATGCTGATCATGATGTCTATCAGAACTAGAACTAGAACAATACATGTACTCATCGCCCCTCTTATCTGGAGTGTCCAACAACCTGTCATCTCTCAGTGCATCAGATCTATCCAACCTGTGTTTACTAGGAGACCTACTTCCATATGCCCCATTAGTCCTATCCTCCTATGGATGGACGATCCAAAGCGACCCTTGTCCTTGCAAGTATGACAAACTCTGAAGATGTATAACATTAACATTTGCTTGTTTCTCTTGTGCATGTCTGATCCGATCATTATCTGCCTTACAACTCCTTATCTCTTCCTTCAAACTTCTCAATGTATCAACCAAATTAGAAGTGTGCCCCACGCCACACTGCCCATCTGATTCATAGGATTCTATGTAGTCTAACTCCTTGCTAGCCATTTGATCTATTTCCTACAATGCATAATATGTTAGATAAACCAAATCACATTAAATCAACGTACCTTAGTATAATTTGGGGAGGATAACTCATCTGCAAGATCATAAAATCAACGTGATATATGTATAACATAATCATAACAACATATATACATATAACAAGTAAGTGCATCAACGCATAAACATCATTCTAGCTGGGGTCCATTCATCAATGCAAGGCCATATCAACAATTCATGCCATGACCTATGCATGACAGCGACCATTACTCCATTGTACACATTGCCACATGCAACCATAAACATGCATAAGCAATGATAAATCAAGCACACATACACATAAATGCATGTAGTTGAGCATAAGCGATCAATTCTTGTAATCAACCTACAAGACTGATACATGTAATAAAGCCTACACGAATGCATCCTAACATACAAGGATGTAAGTAGGTAACATAAAATCAACATGTAAGTGAAATGCAACAATATGTAACCAGTCATATACTCATGATGATGCATTACACAAAATCAATCATCAAATTCTCCATGACAACGTTACTTTAACCATGATCAATCATCAAGAAAATGTAACAAGCACATGGAATGAAAGTGTAAGAGACACACATGAAACTGACATGCATGCATGACCAACACACACTGGCCATCCAGTCTGAGGGGTGAAACATGCTTTGATACCACTATGTGGTATCAGATATGACCCAAAGTGAGCATAACCCACTCTGATACCACTTTGTAACACCCTCCTCCCACATCTACCCAAGTAATCATGCCAAATGGGTAAACATGCGATGAGAGGCTACTATGATTGGATTCGACCTCCTATGTGACCTTAAGGAAGTGGAATCGACGAAACACATCAACCAACCTATCCACATCAGCAACAAAACCCTCAAGAGACATGTGAGCCACTTAAACATCCTGTGCTTGGGTCCCACTGATGTTCTGGACATCTTAGGCCTCAGTCTCTCTCATGCTATAGGTAAGAGAGCGTCTGAAAGTTTCTCTCACAGGATTTCCTACTAGTGACCAGAGACTAAATTTGTTAGTGCTATGCTAGCGATTTCGGGATTTGAGCCACTTTTTCAGGTCCAGAGCCCAGGTCAATTCCCGGAATGGAATGATAACTCAGGAATAGTAATAGAACAGGGAAACAATGATGCAAAAGAAATAAGATGAACAAGATCTTAATCAGACCCCTACTAGCCATGCCAGGCATTTCGTCAAACATATCATCAACATGTAACCTACAGGTGTAAACAAGAGAATTAAGTGTAGGGATCTCATACTTATCTGAGAATCACTATGAACTATTTTTCCCTCATGTCATTTGCTACATTATCATCTATTAGGCCATATATACACTATCCATTCATTTGAAAATAAAAACATGATGAGAGCCATACATAGTTGCTATCATACATATAACCAACATAATAGGGACAAAAATATCATAAGCATATCAGCCATAAAATCCACATATACATCATTACATTTACACATGAAATGAAGGGAATGAATTTCTCATTAATGAATTAAATAAACCAACCAAAGATGGGACTACCACGTTCCACCAGACCATAGAATGGCTGAGCAAAATATCTCTTCATCCATTCATCCCCATGCCATATTCCAAGCAAGAATGTGGGACTCAAACCAAAAGAACCAACCAGGGCATACCGAGGCTAAACCACCTCACTCTCATCAATAAAAATGTTGCTTTATAGTAATCCATCCCAGATCACCAGGCCAACACAATGAACACATCATAACAAGCTTTACCATGATCTCCACCCGATCACTAAGCCAAACAAGAACGAATGCCACCGGATTTCTCACCTACATTGTGAGGAATTTTCCTGTCTCCTAGTCTCTTAGGATTTACGCAATCCAAACTCGGATCACTAGGCCCTAAACTAAGACCCACTCTCTAGGCTTTACCATATATCCAAAACCCGAGATCACTAGGCCCAACGGAGAGCAAACCACCACTTAGATTTACCGTATATCCTGCCATTCAACGACAAGGATTCCTAGGCCCACTAAGGAAACACAATCCTGGCTTTACCGAAACCCACAGTCTAGCTCAGGGGTCACAAGGCTAGTGGCTTTACCATGATCCATAGTCTAGTTAAGGGATCACTAAGCCATGTGCTATATCATTTAGAGATCCACCCCATGTATCTTCGAATCCATCTGGCGATCTAGCTCAACCAAAACATGAGAACCCCCATCACACCATGGCTATCCGGAAATGGAAAGACTAGGCTGAAAAACACTGTTACACTTGGAAAAACCCATTCCATGATAGAAAAGAACCACATGCAATGCCACGCATGCCAAATCTAGCAAGGAAAATACACATGCAATTCGATACCTGCAATGAAGCCTATTGTAGCTGCTTGATCCCGCCTTTCCGTGCTTGATCTGTGCTTCCTCTTGCCTTTTTTGTCTTTCTTACTCCAATGCCAAAATTGCTCCAAGAAAACTCTAAGTGTCCAAGAGTGTGAGAAAGAGAGAGAATAGTGAGAGAGCTCCAAAAATCAACTGGAAAAAGGTTACTAACTGATCCTCAGAATCCTTTTTATGAATGAGGCCTCTATTTTCTTCATTTTCCATCAATTTCGTCCTCACATGCAACCTCAACCTGTGACCTTTCACCTTCCTTTTCTCCTAATTTCCATTAGTTTCATAAATAAATATGAGAAAAATGCCATTTTTCCTTTCCAAAGCCTTAGCCATTTCCTTATCCATAAACAATGAAATGAATTCCCATTAGGATGTCTTGCCCAACATTCAGCTTGGAATAAGTGTCCCATCAACCATGGTTATTATTTTTGCCTTTATTTACTTTTATTACATGGAAGTTTCACCAGGGCTGTTACAACCCTTTGGGTTTCTAGGAAGGATTGTCTATCCATATCCATAAATTCTACCGTGGGATAGGGTAATATGATCTCTTTGGTGCATAAAAGACTATTAACTTGATTAGCCCATGGTGTGCCAAATATTCTTCTTTCCCTAACTTCACCTTACCACTCATCTCATATAAACAATGTAAAAGAAAATAAGGAATACTTAGTGTTTGAGCTGGTGGGAGATGTGATTCATGTCTTAATCACTCGGGGTCTTGGGGAAATACCAACTCGATAACCTCCTCGTGGGGGTCTTCGGTGATGAATTGATGCCAAAATTGGTACTGCGCTATCATGTCCCTGCATTGCTTGGTGATGTCTTTATTGAAGCGAACCCTTGCCTCCATGGCTTCTGAGTATATGGTTCTGAAACCTCTGTCCAGCTCATCATGAAGCATGTGCACCACTTTCTTCAGTGTGGTTGGACCACTAATGTAATTTTTCATGTTCTCTATGCTCAACTGCAAGTCATCACTGGTGGCTTCACGCATCAATTGCTCTATGTACCTGTTGACCTCCAGCATGACATAGTTCTTCCTCATGGCTTGAGTGAGGGTTCTGATGGAAGGGATCATGTGTGTCCTCTCTATGACATCTAGACTCATGTACAATTATGCATAGGAAGCCTCAATGTTGGTAATGAGCAGAGGGAGATTCTCATAATTCTGGATCAACATTTGAATCCATGCTTTTTCTAGCTCTACTTATGACTTCATCATCTTGTGCAAGTAAAACGGGGCCCCCTTGTACCTCATTGTCCATTCTTGTACATGCGAAATAGCAACATGGATGTCCTTGATAGTTTGGGTTGTCTTTGTGCACTGTTGTTGAAAACCATATAGATGGACAATTGCTTTATGCACGGTGACAAGTTTTCTATACAACATCCGCATGGTGGTCTCCAAAGTTGATATCTCTGCAAGTATTTCTTTCTTCATCTCTTCCATAGCAGATCCTGCAGATTGCTTTGTTCTCTACCTAGCCTCTTGCAATTCCTTCACCATCCGATCATTCTCTGCTATCAAGAACTTGACCATCGAAATCATGGCTTCTGGATAAGCCGTAGAAGCCTTGGCCATGGTAGTTGGATGTCTTCTAACATCGGATACAATCACCCTTTCCTCTATGTGCACAGGTGATGTGTGATCATCCGGGAGTTTCTTTCTACATGCATGTACAATCCTATGTTGTGACTTGTCGAATGACAGATTGTACACATCCATCTTTGTATCATCATCAAGGAGAGCAACCTCTCCTTCTCTCTTGAGATTGGTTGTGATTCTAGAGGTGGCAGAGACTGTGGTGTGACTGTTGCGGGTGGGAACACCCTAGGACCTTGGGTTGAAAACCCCAATAGAGCGAAGGGCATACAGTAGCAAGAAATGTGCAAACAAACAATCTAAATGCTTAAACTACTGAATTGGGAAGAAGTGGTATTACCCAGAGGTTTTACGTTCAAGGTCGATCCCATAGGGTCGAAACCCTCTGCTTCTTTTGATGCCTTTAAAACCTATAACTTATTCAAGAAAAGCATATACAATAGTCATAATAGAAAGCATGTTCATGATATATGTGTTATATTATATAAGAAAATAAGCAATTACGCATTAATATAAGATTTATAAGCAAATCAAAACATGGATCAATGCATAAACACGATGAATATCAGGAACAAATCAACATTTCTTTATTGATGTAAGCTAAATGAAAGGGGAAAACTACAACTTGAGTCTTCCTCTAGCTCCAAGTGGAACCGTCCTCCGGATCCGTCATGTCCCGGCCTCAACAATCTTCCTCCATCGATACACACAAGGATGTCATAAGAGGGATGAAGGACATCTCAAAAGAGGAAACAAAGGTTTCCTATAAATTGGGAGTGCAGGAGGCATAGGGATTTATTTAGACTCGATCAGGGATCAGTCAACTATAATATCAATGTCTCATCTCTTCTCCCCTTAGGCCTTCCCATGGAGGTTTATTTATACTTCTGCATATTAGTTTTTTCAGTTGGGAAATAGTTGGGCCACATGCTATAGCAGGTGAGTAACAGGTGAAACTTGTAAACTCTGCCCGAATTTAAGGAGATTATTTATTTTCTAGTGCTTTAACACATATACGCGGGTTTGGTATATACTAACCCGTGTGTACATACTTTTAACACAGGGAAAAGTATTGTATGGGAAATAAAACACTGTTTTTTAGAATTTGGACCAAGTCTGGAAAGGAAGGGTTGCCCTAGGCCATAACCAAAGCATCAAATCTACCAAGATTGGTAAATGGTGTTATAACAATGACCTCAGATTCTCTGAGCATGAGATCAGTGTCTTGGTCCTGTAGCTCTTGTTTCGTCTCCATGTATGTTGCCTCAATCATCTACTCAACCTGCTGAGTATTCTAAAACCTACACCTGCTCACCCTCTTCTTCATCTATTGGCTACTCTGCTGCCTCAACCTATATAGGCTCAGTTTGCTCTATCAGTGGGCCTTTCCTTTCCTCCTGTTCTTTTTTCTTCTTTTCTTCCCTTTCTCTCCTCCTAAGCTCTTGCTCTACTTTCAACTTCTTTTCTGTTTCCCACAACTTCCTCTCTACATATTCCAACCTTTGCTTCTCTCTCTTCCTCCATTCTACTCTCCTTTTGTGTTGTCGCATCTTCGCCTCTATCTCCAAACCTAGTTTCTCAACAAGAAACATAGTTGCCGATCAAACGGGAACTATTACTTTAAAACGGGTACTCGAGCCCAAAAATCCCAAAAAACATGAAAAAACAACCCAAAAATAAAAAGTGTTGATGTTGTATCACCATTTTTTTCAGAGTAAATTTTCAATATTTTTTGAAAATAACAGCAAAAAACAATAAAAGCCATTTTGTTTGGTGCAAAAAACACCTTGAAATAAAAAAGTGTCGATGTCAGAATAACGTCTTTTTTTCAGGATACATTTTTAACATTTTTTAATAATGACGTTAAAAATAAAATATCATGACTCAGTGAAAAACTTTAAATTTCCAATGATTTTCAAGCATGACATTAACTATAAAATATTGCGTCTTTGAAAAGCCTTAAAATTCCAATGATTTTTAAGAATAACATTATATTTAAAATATCACTTGTTTGAAAAACCTTAAAATTCCAACATTTTTCAAGCATGGTGCTAAGAAAAAATATTATAACTATTTTCAACCATAACATTAAATATAAAATATCACGACTTAGAAAAACATTAAAATCTTGACAATTTTTCGACCATGGAATTAAAACCAAAGATTATGACTACAAAACAATCTTAAATTTTCAAAATATTTCAAGCATGATATTATGGAAAAAATTTATGACTAAAAAAAAACTTTAAAAATGAAGACCTGAATGAAAGAGTTATTATACCAAGAGTAATTTTTTTTAAATGCTAAATGAATAGCGATTTTAAAATCTTAGCCTACCCTCGATCGGGGTGCGATAGTGAAGTTGAGGTGGGCCAGAGGGATGGGAGGTGGAGTGCCAAAAACCACCCACCTGGGCCCAAGGACAGAGGGGACATCAAGATGTGGGAGATTGCAATAGCAGGAAGGGAAACAAGAAGGACAGGGCAAGGAGGAGGAAGGTATAGAACAAGTAAGGTGTGGTTGAGAACGGTAGGGAAAGAGGAAGGCTTGGGGGCAAGCAAGAGGATGGGAAAAATAGAGCTAGCAAGTGGCATGAGTATAGAGAGTTACCCATGGCAAGAGTAGTCGGAGGCATGAGGGAGTTAATGAAGGAAAAAGATGGAAGCGTCATAGGTTCATCATTCCGAGGAGAAGGAATGAAAGAATGGGCAGCGAAGGCGCGATGGAAGATAGCAGGGATAGTAGGATAAAACAAAAAGAGGCAAAGGCATTTGAGAAAGGGGATAGCTACATGCAGAGAACGAAGGTGAGGGAAAGAGAAAAGAAAGGTGGTGGACACAGGAGGCAAACGCAAGTCAGTGGATGTAGACGAGTCAACACAAATCGATGGTATGTCACCCTCAATGCCCTAAATAATAGAATTGTAGTAATTTTTAATTCAAAGGTATTGGGGAAGGGGGCTTGGGAAAGCCAGGACTCGAAACGAGTCGAGACCAGGGGTTCCTGGAACTCTAACCTAGTCTAGAATGATAATGAAGGGGATAGATATGGTAAAGTTAAAGGGTCGCCTTGGGAATATGAGTAGAGAGGGAATGAGGGAGGTTGGGGAGACAATGGGGATCCCGTTAAGGGGGAGCGCAGAAAGATAACAGCCCTGGCCAGGTGGTACCTGAGGCATGAAAGGGATAAATCAGGTAGCCGAGACAAAGTGGACAGTTTTCTGGGGGCCAATGAAGCAAGGCTATGGATAGCCTAGCTTGATGCGAAACCAAACCAGAATTTCCAGAGTAAGACCTACGGGCTATCCAGGGGCACAATTCGAGTGGGGATACCAGAGAGGAGAGAGGATGGAAAGGGGAACACTTTGAAACTCAGAACAGGGATAAGGAAACCCAATGTAGGGACCCCTGTAGGACTATAAAGGCGGACTAGTAGGTTGCAGGTTACAAGGGAGGGATGAATCAAAGAGGAGAAGATTTGAGAGGCCGAAGAATGTTAACCCAAGAGACGTCAGGGGGGAATATGAGGGAGAAGGGGGGAAAACCCAAGTTGTCAGGACTTGAGCGAGAGGCCAAACCCGGAACATATAAAAATACGACAATTTGGGGTGTATACATACAGACTACTGATATTTCTTATGTTACTGTTTTAGGTTTAATAATAATCCGATTACAGCACATTGTGGAGGCCCGGATCACGCATTGCGCTGTAGCGAGCAATCCTACAGAGGAGAAAGAATCGGGAGAAGAAAATCGCGGTCGGGACAATGAAAGTATGGCTAGAGAAGGAAAATAGGTGGTTAAACAAGGTAGCATAGGAACTGGAAAGGCAGAGAAATAGACCACCGAGGGGGATGCAACCTTCAACAGAGGCCAATGCAAGCGAGGCAAGAAGACTAGAAAAGAGCATATGCAGACTCTTATCAGTGCATACATGGTTGGAAACACACCAAAGGTAAGAGCACAAATAGTTGGATGGGAGAGGGAATTCAATGACAACATCATCAACCAGGACATTGAGATAGAAGAGTGGGAAGCCATGGTGCAAGATCCAGGGAACACCTGCGGCCTCCATACTCTATTCCGGCAAACAATCCAGCATTATTGGGTTATGAAGAACATAGTGGCCTAAGCTATGACACTCAACAAGGAACAAGAATTAAACAAGGAACATGAGGTACAGGAGGAAGCCAAAATGAAGGAGCCTAGCAGGGAGGATCTCCACACGGAGATAGCAACAGTCCAGATTCAAGTCTACCGAAACAACTTAGCTTTGAGCAGGATAGAGCAAAGTCTACAGGACAGGAGGATAAGTGAGATACCGGGGTCCAGAGCTAAAGCCCTAGCCTTGGTGGAGTCCTCGGATGATAAGTAAAATAGGGTGCTAGACAAAAAAAAAAAATGACGAATAGCCTTTACTTTCCTAAGTTGATGTTTATTATAGATAGAATAGCAAATGTTGCATGGATAACAGAAAAAGACTTATTTAAATTTTGGACATCTTTTAACATTAACAGGTGGCCAACCTAGTTTCTTACGGGTAGGTTGAGGTCACCTGATACTATTGGAAAAATATGATTATGGTTGGATAATATTAATAGAGAAAGTACTACCAAGCATATATATATA